>AFRA01001048.1:0-14170 GCA_000223055.1 Claviceps fusiformis PRL 1980
TTATAATAGTTTCTTTAAATAAGTAGTTTTATATAGCTTTAGTTATTATACTACCTTTAATAATAGTTTTATAGTAAATATAAGGCAGTACTATTACTATTATAGCTTAAATTTAATAAATAAATAGTTAAGTAGTGTCTTTAATAGTAATACTAGCTTAGATTAAAGCTATTATATTCCTAGCGCTAATAGCTTTCTTTACTACTTATTTAATAACTTCTTTTAAGTTTTTAATTATAATAAGCTTATTAAGTAATAGTAAAGTTAATTTTATTAATATTTTAGTATAGGTTTAAGGCATAAAAAGGCTATATTAGGTATATATTAAGGCTATATTATTAATATAAAGAATAATATTCTATATACTCTTTAATACTATAGCTAGTATAAGTTTAGCTATTTTATTATATTTAATAATAAGGTAGTTTAGTATTTACTTATATATAAGCAGTAGTATAGGAGTAACTTAAGGCATTATTAATATAAAGCTGCCTTATCCTATAAGTAGGTAGTAATAGCTTTATATAAAGCTATAATTCCTACTATTAATATTTATTAGTATTACCTTATTTACTATATCTACACTCTAGCACTAATACGCTATTAAAGATAGGGTAAAATAAATACAGCAATTCTTTTTCTACACTTTTTAAGAGGTTTAGAGTCGGTTCCGCGTCGCTACTGCAGTGCGGGCGAATTCGTAAAAAAAAAAAAAATTAGTAATAGTAGATATAGTATATTTCTTTATAATATATAGGGTAGTAGTAAAATAGTTATATAAAGCTTTAAATAGCTTATTTAAAATAACCTTTTTCTCTTTATTATTAAAGGTATTATAAGTAAAAATATAAGGTATCTTTATAACCTTATTATAGTAAATAACTACTATTATTTTATAAATAAGGTAGTAAAGAGTAGGACTTTAAATAAATATAATAATATCCTTTATATAGGTTAATTTCCTTCTCTAGCACTTTTTATAAAAGTATTTAAAGCTTAGTATATATAAAAATAAGCTATTATTTACTATATAGAGAATATAAAATAAGTACTAAATATTTAGCTAAAAAAGATTTATAAAGGTATATAACTTATCCTTTAAGTTACCTTTTATTTTATAATAGCTTAAAATATAGTAGCTATTTAAAGGTAAAGAAGGAGGAGGGGGAGTATTAGTAGTAATAAATATAATCTTATAACTTTAGTTTTTAAAATAAGTAAAGTAGTAAAGATAGGAGAGCTTATTATTTAAATCTAATAAATAATAGTAATAGATTATTTATTAATATTATAAGAGGTATATAGGAAAATATTAAATAATAATAAAGGATAAATAGGTATTAATTAATATTTAAATAGGAGGCTTAATATATATAGAATATTAGTAATAAAGATAATAGTAGAACTATATTTATAAGCTTAAGGGAGCTAACTAGGAGATTTATAGTTAATATCCTAGATATAATTAGCTAGCTAATTTAGGATTTTTTTATTTAAATTTCTATTTTAGGTTTTATTTTACTAATACTAAGCATTAGATTAGGGCTAGCTAGGATATATAGTCCTACCTAATAAGGCGTATTATTTATACCTTAATAGTGTTATTATAACTTAACTATTTATTAACTATTTAATAGCTAGGGAATAGTAGGGTAGGGGACTATATAATAAATTTAAGCTAAAGGCTTAGATTCTTAGTAGAATAGAAGAGAAGTATATAAGGAGTATATAAGGAGTATAAGAGGTAACCTACCTTACCTAGAGGGCAAACCCTATAAGCATATATTATATATAAACTAGATATATAGTAGAGGGGGATAGCAGCCTTTCCTTTCCCCTATGGACAATAATTACTTCATCGACACTAGATTGCAGTCGCTATCTAGGCTAGTCTATAACATAATAGTATATTTAGCTTCCTTTTAATATAACTTTTAAAGTATTAATAGGTTAGTATTTTTAAGGTTTATAATAAATTTATTTAAATTTAAAAAAAGGTTTATTACTATAAATAGCTTATAACTAAGTATAAGTTTACTAGGTAATTAATTAATTAAAGCTATAACTATATTATTAAAGTAGTGTTAAAGTGCTAGAAATATTAAGGGCTAAGGGATATTTAGGTTAGTTATAGTATAATACTGTATTATAATAATTATAGTTTAATTTTTATACTTAGCTATATTATTAATTTATAGGTAATATACTATTATTATAAAGAATTTTACTTTTAGCTTATAAAAGAGTATAGTTTAAAGGTTAAAAATAAACTTTAAGTTTCTATTATTAATAAATTTTTATAATAATCTTTAGTTAGTAAAGTAAAGTTCTTTTAATAAAAGTTTAGCTTGGATTTTTATTAAATACTTTTTATAGCTAAAGATAAGAATTATTTTCTTATTAAAAAAATAGTTAATTAAGTAAAGTAAGTTATAAGTAATAAATCCTTTTACTACCTATATTATATTTTTTAAGCTAACTTTTAGTATATTTATAATAAAATTTAATTAAATACTATAAAAAAACATAGGCTTTATTCAAAAAGGTTTTATTTCCTTTAAAGCTTAAGATTAAAGGACTATATTTTCTTTATAAATATTATAATATACTATATAGGTATATATCTAGCTACTTATATATAAAAAGTAAACTATAGAAAGCTTGTTACCTATCCTCCCTACTTTAAAATAATAAGTATTATTATAAATTAGCTAGAGAAGGGCTTTTATATAGTTTTAAAGGATATAAAGTTAATATAATTCTTTTAAATTATAATAATAGAGAAGTTTATTATTTTAAAGGTTCTAGCTATATAGTGGAATTTATAGTTAGTTTTAATTAGCTTAGTATTACCTCTCCCTATATATAGTAATACCTTTAATAATTTAGCTATACTTTATATTATATTAATACTTTATTATAATAAAATTCTTTAAATCCTTATTTATAATAGTAAAGGCTATAGATTTCTCTTTAAAGTATATATAAGTATTAATTTTATTAAAGCTACTATAGTTAGCTACTTCTTTATAGCTAATATTAATTAGTAAATAAAAAAGTATATTAAATACTATATTTAAAGTGCTAGAGATATAGATAATATAGATTTTAAATTATAAGAGATAATTTATAACTTTAGTAAGCTTAAGGTTAGCTTTATTAAAACATATTATTATAAAAAAGGTATATTTAATAATTTCTTTTACTAGTAAGTAATTAGTAATAATATTTATAGCTAATATATTAAATTAAGCTATTTTCCTTGGTTTTCTTATCTTTTATATAATTATAGTTACCTTTACCTTTATTAAGCTATATCTTTTTTTAATAGCTAAGGTTAGCTAAAAAAGAAATAAAATAAAGTATAGTTTATTACAATTAATATTCTTTTTAGGGATATTAATACTATTTTAATTAACTATTAATTAAAAAGTATATAAACTAAAACCCTTTTTATATATATTAACCTTAAAGAAAAGGGGCCTTTTAAAGTTATAATACTAAAGTAGAATTTTAATATATAAAAGTTTCTAAATTACTTTAAAAGATATAATTTCTTACTCTAAGGATATAAAACTTACTTACTAAGCTATATATTTCTATACTTACTTAAATAACTTAATAAAGAGCTTATTTTTTTTATAAAGATTCTAAAGTATTTTAAATTTTTTTATTTTATAGGGGTTTAATATATAAATTAAATTAAAGAACCTCTATATAAAGAAAACTATCTATTTTAATAAAGGTTTTAAAACTAAAGAGTATAATAAGTATTTAAAGGTTTTTAAATACTTTAATCTAATTATTAGTATTAGTAATACTTTTTATATTTATAATAAAACCTGAGAGCTAAATTAATAAATAATTAATAAATAACTTCTTAGCTCCTGTATATAAGTAATACTTCTTAAGGATTTTAAATATAATTTTAAGGTAAATTAAATACTTTTTAAAGGTATTAAAGAAAATTATAATATTATTAATATATATTTATATAAAGGCTTAGTACTTATAAAATTACTTATTTATAAAATATTAAGTATATACTAAGGAATTTTTATATCCTTATATTATAATATAAAATACTTTAATTCCTCTTTTAGAGATAATTACTATTTTATTATAGTATTTATATTATATTAAAACTAATTAAAAAAATTAAAAGTATTTAGAAGGGATATTTAATACTTTCTATATATATTCTTTATAATATCCCCTTAGTTAGGTAAAAGGTATATATTTAGAATAGTAATGCTATTTATAGGTTTTATATTAATTACTACCCTTTCTTTATATTCTTTTTTAGTATTATACTATATAAAGAAACTAAGGTATAAGTATAGTGCCTTTTCTCTTACCTTAAGGTAAGATACCTTATTAGCTTTATACCTTTTATTAAAGATTTTATAAAACTTTTTAAAATCCTTTTTACTTAAGTAATATATTTATAAGGGTTTTAGCTAATTTTACTAACTATTAATAAAATTAATATATATTTACTTCTTTTTAAGTATTAGTATTACCCCTTAATTATAATAAATATTATACTTATTAATAAGTTTAATAAGTTTTTATATAGCTATTAGGTTAAGATTTATACCTTTAATACTAAATTTATTTATAATAAATAAAATATTATCTAGATATATAATACTATATAAAGGAACACTATTCTTAATTACTTTAAGGTTAAGGTTATTAGCTATATTCTTAGTATTTTTTTTTATTTTAAAGGAAAAGATATTCTTTAGTATTACTAGCTCTTTATAGCTTAGTAAAATCTTAATATTATAATTATAAAAGGTAGAGAAGTCTTTAATATTATTTATAGTAAAGTAAAAGTCTATAGAGTTTAGACTTTAAAAGCTTTTTAGTCTTTAGTTAGGTTTAATATAAATTAAAAGGTCTATAAAGTTATAAATTAGTAAGTATTTTACTTACTTATAATTTATAATACTATTAAAAATCTAGTAGTTCTTTAAAATAAAGTAATAAATACCTATAGCCTTATATATAACATATAGTTCTTTTAAAAAACTAATATAAATTCTAAGCTGTATAATAGTATAGTAATATAGTGTAATGGATTCGAGCTGGAGGCTTAGATCCTTAGCGGAATAGGAGAGGAGCATATAAGGAGCATGTAAGGTGACCCACCTCACCTAGAGGGTAAACCCTATAAGCATATATTATATATAAACTAGATATATAGTAGAGGGGGATAGTAACCTTTCCTTCCTTCTTATAGATAATAATAACTTTATTAATACTAGATTATAGTCACTATCTAGGCTAGTTTATAATAATTATTATTTATTATAACGCTACTTATAATATTTATTTTTATAAAAATAGTGTAATAGATTCTTAGTATTATAAATAAGTAGCCTAATTGGGCAATATATAGAACTTATACTACCTTTATAAAACTATTGCTTTAATAATAGCTTAGTTTAAGAAGCTATATTACTATATAGCTATAATAAACTAAGCATTCTATATAAATACTTTAATATAAGCTAACTAGGTATAACTTAAGCGTAAGCTACTCTTAATAGGAAACCTTTATAATAGAAATAAGGCTTTATTTTAGGCTTAGTAGAGCCTTATAGTATATAAGCTAGAGGCTAACTTAGACTTTATTAGCACTAACTATAATAAGTAGTTTCTTATTTACTAGAATTTATTGCCTAAGATTTAGGTATAAGTAGCTTTATTCTTTAAGCTAAGTAGTAATTATTAGTATACACTAAGCTATTTTCTTAAATACCTTAATACTATATTTATAAATCTTTATTAAAAGGAATATATAGTTATAAAATTAAACTAGCTAGAATAATACCTAGATAAATAGTTTATAGATTTTTTTATTTATTTTAAATAAAAGTTATACTTTATAAAAGGGAGTACCTAAGTAAATATAGTAAAATTTACCTAGCTTTAAGTTAGACTTAATAAGTAAATAAGGGATTATTATATAAGCTATAACATTCCTTACTCTAACTATTATATAGTAGTTATATAATACTATAGTATTACTTTAAATATTAACTTATACTAAATTAAGGAGTGTATTAAGGCTTATTTTTATACTTAATTTAAATATAACTAAGATAGCAATATAGCTATAATAAGTGTTAATTCCACTAGTTTTTTAGGCTTTAAATAGGGTTATAGGTTCTTTAGTAAAAGTAGGTTAGGTATAAAGCCTATAGATACTAAAGGTGTAATTTAGGTAACCTAAGTTTTATAGAATATTATTAAGCGCTATAAGGCTACCTACTAGTATTTATATTATAGTAGTAATAGTTACTTTATTTAAGATTATATATAGCTTCTTACCTATTACTTAATAGAGGGTTTTAATATTAAGGCTCTAAATACCTTTAATAAGAAGGCGCTAAGTAATAATAATAACTTTAGTTTAAAAAAAAATAGCCTTATTATATAAGTTTTAGTAATAGAATATATATTAGTAGTATTAGTTTATACTATACCTATAATAGCATTAGCTTAAATATTTATAAGAAGATAGAATATTATATAAAGGAGGTATTATTTTTCTTTTCTTTTTTATATAATAGTTTTAAGTTTATTAATACCTAAGTAAATAGTAGTTATAATAGCTATATTATTATAAGTAAATATATAGTTTAGAGGCTAGGCCTTTAATGCCTTACCTTAGCCTAACTATATATACTAACCACTACTATAATAGTTATATAGTATAGTTATACTAATGCCTCCTAGCGCCTAAAAATCACCTACCTTATTTAGTTTAGTGCTAATTTAAATACCTAGTTATTCCCTATAGTAGCCTATATAATCCTAAGCCTTTTATAAAACTATATCCTAAGGGTGCTATAAATAGCCTAAAATAATATTATATTATATACTACTTAATGCCTTTTTATTATCTATATATAGGGTAGCTTAGAGATTTATGCCTTAAATACCTAAGGGGTAGCCTTATTAATAACCACTATTATAAGCTTAGTTTATATAGAATTAGCTTATTAGGCTCTATAGTTAAGTAAAGTAAGTAGTATTATATTTATAAGCCTATAGAAGATTAATATTATCTTTATATTTATAATAAACTTAATAGTTTTAGGAAAGAATAAAGACCTTTTCTTTTTACTAAGTAAATTAGCCAACTTTAAGGATTTATTTTATTATAAAAACACTAATACTTTTCCTTCTTACTAAGGGTAGGCTAACTACTATATTTAACTATAATAAAACCCTAATAGTAGCCTACTAAACCTACCTTAGGCGCTACTTTATAATATACCCTAAGACTAGCTATTAAAAATATAAAATTAAATTATAAATCTTATAAATAAGGGCTAAATTAAAGCTTCTTTTTTTTTAATAGCTATACTAATACCTTTAGTTAAAAAAGTAGGTAAAGGTTAGTATTTTTATATAAACTATAGAATATTAAATAAAATTATAAATTAAGACTAGTACTTATTACTGCTTATTAAAGAGACTTTATAATCCCTAGCAAGCGCTTAATAGTTTACTAAATTAAATATTTACACTACTTTTTATTACCTATATATTATATAAGGGGATAAGGCTTTTATAGCCTTTTATATATATTTTAGCTTTTTTAAATAGCTTATTTACCTCTTTAGCCTAGCTAGAGCATTTATAACGTTTTAATATTATATTAATAATGCCTTAAGGGATATATTAGGGGTTTATATAATAGCCTATCTTAATAATATCCTTATTTATACTAGTAGTATATATAAAGAGTATATATAGTATACTAAAGAGATTCTTTCCTACCTCTAATAAGCTAGCCTATATTTTAACCTTAGTAAGTATACCTTTAGTATAATTAAGGTTAAGTACCTAGGGTTTATAGTATAAGCTAGCTATATAGTATAACTAAACTTAGCTAAGGTAGCTGCTATTTATAAATAAAAGGCACTAATATAGCTATAGGGTTTATATAGCTTCTTAGGCTTTATAAACTTTTACTAGGAATTTATAGCTAACTTTTTAAACTTTATTAAACCCTTACTTAACCTTACTAAAAAGGGCGCCTTATTTATTTAGTCCTTAGCTTATTAAATAGCTTTTTAATGCCTTAAGGATGCGTTTTCCTTAGCTTTAATCCTAGCCTAATAGAACCCTACCTTAGATATAGTAGTAGAGGCTAATATATTAAGAAAGGCTATTAAGGATTGCCTTTTATAGTATAATATAGTAGGTATACTATAACCTATTACTTACTACTCTACTTAGCTTATAGCCCCTTAATAAAATTATATAATTTATAATAAGAAGCTACTTAGTATTATTTTATACCTTAAGGTATAGTTTACTAAGCTTTATAGTATTTTTAGGCTATTTATAATCCTTACTAACTATAAGAACTTAGAATACTTTATAAGCCCTTAGGAAATATTAAAATATTAAGTATACTAAGTAAAGACCCTCTTTTTCTTTAATTTTTACCTTTACTACTACCTAGGCTCTTAAGTAGCCTACCTTAATATACTATCTTACTATAAGTAGAATAAATTAAGGGACTCTATATTAGCCTAGCTATTACTATACCTAATATTAGTTATATGCTTATTATAGCTATTCTATACCCCTTTTACTCTATTACTAAAGTAGGACTAGCCTCTAACTAATAATATAGTAGTTAACCTATAAGGCTATAACTTCTTTATAAATAATTATCTTTAAAACCTTTAAAATTAAGGTATATAAGCTAATCCTATATATTACTTAAAGATTATAGTAGTATAATTAAAGGCCTAGAGATTTCCTACTAAAGTAGCTATATACTAATAAGTTAAGGACTATATAATTAATACTTATAGGGCTTTACTATTTTATAGCTACCTTTAGGCATTATAGTATAAGCCCCTAACTACTATACTAATTTAATAAACCTATAACTTATCCTTATTAAGCTACCTAGGAAAGAATATAACCTTTTAGGCTTTTTATTATAATTATTACTAAAAGAGTATATTAATAAATATTATATAGTATATATAGAATTGCTACTGCTATAGAGCTTATAAAAGCTAATGCCTATACTAGGGCCTCCTATAGCCTATGCTAGCGCTAGATAGGTATTAGTTATAAATATTAGTAAATTTTATAACTAACCTTCTAGCTAACTCTTTAAATACCCTTTAGTTCTTTATAGTTATTATAAACTACCTTTTTAAGTATATTTAGTTAAAGGCTATAATAAATATAAGCACTAAAGTATATACTTAATACTTTTTAAACTACTAATAGTATTTCTATAAGTTCTCTTTAAGTATTATATTAAACTATAGCTTAAACTAAGTAAGTAGCTTTTAGTTATTACTATACTTCCTTATAAAGACTTAATAGCTTCTCTTTATATTCTACTACCCTTAAACTAATAGAAGTATAGAATATATAAATTAAAAGGTTTAAGTAGTTTTATATATTATAGTCTCTTTTATTTAAATAAACTAGCCTTTACACTTAATAGTATACTAGCTTATACTTAGTAACTATAACTTATTAGTTACTAGCTTTAATATATATATAGCCCTTTATAGGTTTAATATTAATTTAGTATAGTATATACTAACTTTTATATAAAGCTAGATATACCTTAAGGGGTAGGTAGTCTAGTTCCTTAAGTATATTAAGTAAGAAATAGCGCTTACTTAGGCTATTATTAATTTTACTTAATAATATTAATAAAAGTTTTTTAATTAATTATATTACCTTATAGAATAATACTAAGCTAGTAATAAGGTTTAGCTTAGCCTTTATAATATTTAAACCCTTTACCTAAGTAAGAAGTTTAACTAAGTTATAGCTAAATATATTATACTTAAGGCTTTTATACCCTTTACTATTAAACTAAATATCTTTAGTAGTATCTACCCTATCTTTTATATTAATTTAATTAAATATATAATAAATAATTTACTCCCTTCCTAGGTTCTACTTAACTTATAACTAAGCCTTATTTAGCCTTAAAATACTAGTATAAATATACTTTATAAATACTAAGTTAAGTCTATCCTAGCTATAAAGAATGCTAAAGGCTAAGGTAGCCATTATAATATATTAGTTAAATAGGTTAGCTATATATAGTTAATATAAAAGCTACTTAAAAGCCTAGAGAATACTAAAGCACTAATACATTTTAAAGTATAATAGGGAGATATATATTTTAATAATAAATTAAGGGAGGTATATTATAACTTTTAATTAATACTATATAGTATAGTATTTAATAAACTTTAATACTACTAAGCCCTATATAGGCTTTAATTTAGTTATAATATTCTTATACTTTATTATTACTTAAGTAAGGTTATTAGCTAAATCCTTCTTTTCTTTTTTTTTTTTTATAATACTTAGTTAATATAGCTATAAAGGGTAAGCTAAGGGGGGGTAAAGGGGGTAACTTTAGGCTAGTAAGAGATAAGTTAAGCCTTTATAATATAGAATTAAGAATACTTATAGGTAGCTTAAATATAAATATTATAAATATTAGGCATTAGTAAATAATAAGTAGTATTATAATATTAATAAAAGAAAGTGTATTAGTAGTAAGAAAAGATATAATAATAGTAGGAGGGGGTATTATATCTAAAAAAATAAAAAGAGGTAATATAGGTATATATACCTACTTCTTTAAATATAGTAGTAAGTAGGTTAGTAAGGAGGGCTAATATAATTAAAGCTAAGTAAATAAATCTTAATATATAAGTATTAATTATTTAACCTAATACTATACCTTAAATAACTAGGTATTAATATAATTAATACTAGTTTTTAATAAGTAAATAGTAATAGGATTAATAATAAAAATAGATAGTAAATATAAAGGTATTTTACTAGTAGTAAACTAAGGTTAAGCTAGTAAGTAAAAGAATAGTATAGGTAAAAAGCTAGTAATAATTATAGGTATAGTATACTTCTTTATAATATATAAAGTAGCGGTAAAATAGTTATATAAAGCTTTAAATAGCTTATTTAAAATAATATTTTTCCCCTTACTATTAAGGGTATTATAGGTAAGAATATAAGGCACCTTTATAGCCTTACTATAGCAAATAGCTACTATTATTTTATAGGTAAGGTAGTAGAGAGTAGGACTTTAGGTAAATATAGTAATATTCCTTATATAGGTTAATTTTCTCCTTTAGCACTCTTTATAAAAGTACCTAAAGCCTAGTATATATAAAAATAAGCTATTATTTACTATATAAAGAATATAAAATAAACACTAAATATTTAGCTAGGAGAGATTTATAGGGGTATATAACTTATCCTTTAAGTTACCTTTTATTTTATAATAGCTTAAAATATAGTAACTATTTAAAGGTAAAGGAGAAGGAGAAGGAGTATTAATAGTAATAAATATAATCTTATAACTTTAGTTTTTTAAAATAAATAAAGTAGTAAGAATAAAGGAGCTTACTATTTAGATTTAATAAATAGTAATAGTAAATTATTTATTAATATTATAAAAGGTATATAAAAAAGATATTAAATAATAAAAAAGGGTAAATAAGTATTAATTAATATTTAAATAAAAGGCTTAATATATATAAAATATTAGTAGTAAGAATAATTATAAAATAATACCTATAAGCTTAAGGGAGCTAATTAGAAGATTTATAGTTAATATTTAAAATATAATTAGCTAGCTAATTTAGGATTTTTATTTAGGTTTTTATTTTAGGTTTTATTTTATTAATACTAAACACTAGATTAGAACTAGCTAGGATATATAGTTCTACCTAATAGGGTATATTACTTATACTTTAATAGTATTATTATAACCTAACTATTTATTAACTATTTATAGCTAGGGAATAGTATAATAAGAAGCTATATAATAGATTTAAGCTAGAGGCTTAGATGCTTAGTAGAATAGGAGAGGAGTATATAAGGAGTATATAAGGTAACTTACCTTACCTAGAGAGCAAACCCTATAAGTATATATTATATATAAACTAAACATATAGTAGAGGGGGATAGTAACCTTTCCTTCCCCCTTATAGATAATAATAACTTCATTGACACTAGATTGCAGTCGCCATCTAGGCTAGTCCATAACATATAGTATATTATAATAACCCTTTTAGTTAAAACTATATTAATAAAGTAGAAAATATAGCTAGGTATAGTTATGTTATATATAGATTAGAAAATAACCCTAGGGTTAATAAAGTTAATTTTAATACTATAATTATATATAAAATCTATACTAATTAATAATTTTAATTTAAGCTTCTTTATTATATTAATAATTACTATAAAGTAACTAAATATTAATTTTTCTCTAGCTTTATCCTTAATATAAAAGTTAAAATTAATCGTTTTTATAATATAAAAGAAGGAATTTATAAGTTTAGGCTTTTAAGTTCCTTATTAAATATTATAACTATTCTACTAAAGCTACTCTTTATTAATTAGTATTAAAAAGTCCTTATAATAAAAGTAAATTTTATAGTTCTACCCTTAATTATTAAAGTAAAGGTTTACTTTAAAATAAGTAGTTACCTTTTTTTCCTAGTCATTTCTAACTAATATAGCTTTATTACTAAATATTATATATAAATAAAGGTACTTATATAATAGCTATAGTATATTATAAAGTTATAAGAAGAAGGAATACTTAAGTTATAGGTAGGTAATTAAGTATATATATAGTTGAAGTTATTCCCTCTAGCTATGTGTAGCGGAACCCTCCTTTTGTAAGGTGGGTTCCGCCTCTGGGAACGGACCGTAACAATTAGCCTTTAATGCCTTTATAATTACTATTATTTAATTAGCTAGTATTATTTTAAGCTTATATTTTTCTTATAATCTTTTACTCCTACTAATCTTATTATTATTATCTTACTTTATATAACTAAATTAGATAATATTAATGTTTTAGGTTTTAGAATCTATAATAGCTTAGGTATAAAAGGATTTATTATATTTATTTTTAGTTTTTATATAGATTCTAATATTATATTAGTTGGTTTTTTACTATTATAAATTAGTTTACTGTAATAGAAATTATTTAATCTAGCCTTTAGTCTTAGGTATAGTCTAGGTAGTAATTATATTAGCTTATTTATAAAGTTATCTATTATCTTTATATAGGATTTTAACCTAGTATAAATAGATTATCCCTAAATAGCTTTAGCTAATACTAATTATGCAAAGACCTGCTATTATATATTTAATAGTTTGTTCAAGGTCCTAAGAAGATTATAATTAGTATAGGTAATAGTAATTAGTTTAAAATTTAAGTCTTTTTATAATAAAGTCTTTAGAAATAAAAACCTTATAAACTATATTAGAAAAAAGTAGCTAATAGTCTATTAATATAAACTTAATAATAAGCTATTATAAAGTTAGGTTATTATCGTTATTGCCTAAGTATTGTTAGGTAGCCTTAATCTAATCCTATAACAATACAGTTATTATTTAGATTAGTAAGCAGCTAGCTTTAGAGTTAAAAATAAAGGAAGGAAATAATAAGTATTTAATATAAGAGAGAGAGAGTAATATATATATTATTTTTTTTTTTATAAATATACAAACTAAAATAAAAGTGATGTATAGAATGTAATTATTATTATTAGCTATTTGATAACACTGACAGCTAATGGCTCGCATTCTATTGTTATAATGCTTTCTCTCTATTAGTAAGCTTAATTAGTACTGTAGTTATTATCTATTAATTATAAAGTAGTGCTAAATTATTAAATGTAACTAAATATTTTATTATATTGTTATACTTACTTTCTACTATTATTCTCTAAACTTTATAAGTTACTAATTATATAGATTGTTACGTGCTAGATGTTACACGTAAATGGGGGTACTTACACAATAAGTGTGGTACGTTATAAAGTTATAAGAAGAAGGAAAACTTAAGTTATAGGTAGGTAATTAAGTATATATTGTTATGGACTAGCCTAGATGGCGACTGCAATCTAGTGTTAATGAAGTTATTATTATCTATAAGGGGGAAGGAAAGGTTACTACCCCTCTCTACTATATGTCTAGTTTATATATAATATATACTTATAGGGTTTGCCCTCTAGGTAAGGTAGGTTACCTTATATACTCTTTATATACTCCTCTTTTATTTTACTAAGGATTTAAGCCTTTAGCTTAAATCTTGTTAAAA
>AFRA01001049.1:0-14163 GCA_000223055.1 Claviceps fusiformis PRL 1980
TTTAAGTTTATTTATTAATATAGCTAAGCTAAATTTTATATTTATATTCATTTTAATACTTTAATAAGCTAATTTTATACTTTTTAATAATTTTTATAAAATAATTAAAAAACCTTTAAATATATAATAAATTAAAGGCTTAGAAAGCTTTTTTAAATTTATTAATAGCTTCAATTATTATTATTTAAAGCTTTAAATGATATATAATTTATTATAAATATTATATTTTATTAATAAATCAAAGAAAGGTATTATTATTATTATTATTAACATATGCTAGGAGGCCTATAAGGGCCTCTATTTAGTACTTTTACTTACTATATTATATAGAAAAAACCTTAGGATAGGGAGGAAAACCTATATATATCTTTTATATCTCTACTTACTTAGGCCTATATAAGGCCTATAGTAGTCTCTATTATAAAGTATAGGTATACTACTTATTAAGCTATATAGCTATAATTACTAAAAAAAGTAAGTATAATAGGTTTAGGTTTAAAAAAAAGTATATTTAGTTTAAAGTAAAGTTAGAGCTAAATTAATTTTATAATAATAGTAATAAATAAAAGTTATAATATTATAGTTAGAATATATTATAATATATATAAATAAAAGTAATAATATAATAGTAATATATAGCTTTATAAGTAATTAATAATAGTTTTAAAGTTAAAATAAACTTATATAAAGGATAATTAAAGCTGAAAGAGTAATAAAGATTACTTAATATACTATATTAATATAACCTAATATAATATAACTATAATACTAGCTAACCTTACTTATTTATATTATAATATAGTAAGAATATATTTTATAGGTAAAGGGAGTTAAGTATTATTAATATTTATATTAATACTTAAAGAGTACTGATATAAAGCTAGGTATTTTAATAAAAAGCTACCTTAATAGCTATAATAGCTACTTAGTAATTATATAATTAAACTAATAATTATATAAAATTTTTTTAGTAATAATTATAAAAAAAATAGTTTTTTTTTATTATAATTAAAGCTTTTAAAATAAGTTATCTTTTTTTTAATACTTTAATAAAGGTAGCTTAGTATACCCTTTATTAAGTAATATTAAGTTTAATTTAGTTTTATTAACCTTAGTTAAAATACTAAATAAAAAAAAATATAGCTAATAAATATATAATTTAGGTTTAGCTTAAGGCTATTATTTATATATTAAGGTAGGGTATTATTAAAGTATAGCTTTATAAATTTTATATTACTAATATAAGTACTATTAGTTATTTATATAGAAATTAAAAAAGTAAGTCTTTAAATTAAGGTTAATATAGGTTTAGTATTAATATAATATAAATATTTTTAAAGGTTACTTTAAATATACTTATTAAAGTAAAACTTATTTTAAAATAAGTAATAATGATATATTTAATTAAAAGTAATATAAATTCTAACTAAGCTTATAGTTAGCTTATATTAATTTATATTAATAAAAAGTAAAGAAGCTTTTTTAAATATAAAGAAAATACTTTAATATTATTATTAATATTAATAAAAATAATAATAATTTTAATTTTTTAATAAATATAAGTTTGTTTTAATATAAAGCTATAAATATTAATATAATATAGGCTAGTTATAATAACCTTTAAAAAAAAGTAATATAGCTTATAAAATAAAATAATATTAAAAAAGTAATAGGTTAAGCCTTTAATAAAGTTAGTTTAACTATACTTTTTATATAAAAATACTTAAGCTATTTAAATTATATTATAGCTATATTAAAGAAGTAGGTAGAGTAGAAGGTAATATAAAGGTAATATAAAGCTAGTAAGTATTAAGCTAGTATTATTATTAATTCTTTTTTTATATATTTTTAATATAAATAAATAAAAAGGTTACTTATAGTTAACCTACTATAGCCTTATATAAAGAGTATAGCTTTATTAGTAAATATATATTTTTTATTATAATACTTATTAATAAATATTTATATTATTTATAATAATATTAGTAAGTAAGTAGGTTAAGGCTAATATAAACTCTTTATAAAGCTATAGTTAAGTAATATTAAGTATTTTATTTTTTTTAAATATTTATAGCTAGTTAGCTAAGGTAAAGTAAGGGATTTAATTAGTTTAAAGAAGCTATTTGTTATAGACTGGCCTAGAGGCTACTGTGATTTAGCGTTAATAGAAGATATTATTACTCTTAAGGAAAAAGGGAAGGGAGAGAGGAATCTCCTATAGTTTCCTATTCTATCTATCTATAGGTGCCCTAAGTAGCTTTACTTAAGGCTAGTAAGGTATATACTTAGTAATTATTATTCCTTTATAATATAACCTTTTCTCTTTCTCTAAAGGTTTAAGCTTTTAGCTTAAATTTATTATATAACTCTTTACTTATTTATATAGTTATTTTAATAAGGTATTAATATAGCTTTTATTATATTTCTAAGTTAGTATTACTTACTTATTAAGTAATAGCTTTATTATTATTATATATTTTAATACTATATACTATAAAAGTATTCTTATATATACCTATATATATTATATATTATTATAGAGTATATATTATTACTATAGTAGGTTTACCCCTATTTAAATATCTTTTTTACTTATTATTTTATAAATACCCTATTAATAGCTAAGTATACTTATTCTTAAATTAGCTAATAATTATTATATTTATTATTATTAATATTTTATTAAAAACTATATAAAATCTATTAAAAACCTAAAACTTAATATTTATATTATATATAAGTTTTTTACCTTTTACTTTTATTTACCCTTATATTTTTTTCCTTTTATATATACTTATTTATAACCTTTTAAAAAGTATAATTATATTTTATTTACTTATATTCTATTATTTATTTATTATTTTATTATATTTTATTTATATACTTTATAAATTTATTTATTATTTATTTTAACTTTTTTTTATATTAATAAAGCTATTTTTATATATTTAATTTTAAAATAATAAAGCTTTAAAATACTTTTTATTTAAATTTAAATTAAAAACTAACTTTTTTTTAAAAAAAATATATTTATTATTACTAAAGTATTACTATCCCTTTCTTCTTCCTTTTTACCTTATTTAGGTAAATATACTATAAAAAGAAATTTAAATAATAAAATATTTAATATTACCTTTTATTACTTTAAGGAGTATTTATACTAGCCTTACTAAGATAATATATTATATAGCTATTTTAGCTATTATTATATAACTAAATAGAAATTCTACTATACTTACTATTATAAAAAAAGAAAATATAATTAGGAGTTATAACTTTATATAATTAATTCTAACTTATACTATACTTTTTAAAATATAATAATAGCTATTAATTATAATATAGCCCTTTAAGCTTTTAGCTAAGGCTATAAAAAGCTTATATTAATAAAGTCTTTTAGCTATTTAATAAATATATTTTATAATATTTATAATATTACTTAAGAATATTTTATAGCTATATTTATTTTTTTTAATAACTTAGTTTTAACTTCTATTAATTTATTCTCTTTTTATTTAATATTCTAAACTATTATAACTATTTTTTATTTTAGGGTAGTAATTATTTTATTCTTTATATATATTACTACTTTAGCTAATACTAAGGTTATTTAAAACCTAAAAGCTATTACTTAAGACTTAAAGATAATTATATAAACTATTATTTTTTTCTTTTTTATAGCTTTAATATATATTTATAATATATTTTAAACTTCTTTATAGTATAGTAATTAGTACCTTTCTTTATTTAAAGTTATAACTTTATTATATTATATATTATCTTTAGCTAAATATTTTATTTTAGTTACTTTTCCCTTTATATACCTACCCCCTTTCTTAGGTATATTTTATATTATACTTACCTATATAAAAATTAATATATCTATACTTTATAGCTAAGTAAGTTATTTAGTAGCTATTACCTAGCCCTTTATCCCTTTTACTTTATTTATAATTAAAAGCTAGTTTTATTAGTTTTTAAATAAATTATTTATTAATAATATATTAATTACTCTTTATAAGTACTTATATAGTAATATATACTACCTTTAGTATAACTATTACTAAGAAAATATAAGGGCTTAAGCTAATAATAATAATAATATTATAAATATCTCCTTAAATAAAAGTAAGCTTTATATTCCTTAACTTTTTTTTATACTAGCTTTCCTTTAAAAGTAGTTATAATCCTTTTAACCCTTATTTAGTAGCCCCTTTACTTTTTTTATACTTATACTTATAAGCTATTAATAAGTATAGTAAAATTTATTTAATAAAGAATAATAAGAGTAGTTAAATTAAGCTAAGCCTTTTATAAATTTATATTAATATTAAAATATAACTATACTATAGAATTATTAAAATAAATATATATAGGAGTTTTATATATAGTATTAAGAATCTAGCTTTAAGATAACCTATTATATATTTAGATATCCCTTTATTATAACTTAAAATATATTAATACCTTTATATTTAAAAAGTTTTTTAATAGCTTTTAAGTTAGTTATATATAGCTTACTTACTTAACTAAAATATTATACCTATATCCCTAACCCTAAGCATTATATATAGCTACTATTTCCTTTACTATAAATTTATAAAGCTTTAAATCCTTATCCTTAAGGGCTAGTACTAGCCTTAGCTTATAATTAGCTTATATTTATAATGAAAAAAAGTTAACTATAGTATATTTTAAAAGGTTTATATAAAAAATAGAATAAATACCCTATAGAATATTTAGGTAGACTATAAAGGGTATTAATACCTTTAAAACCTTATACTTTACTATAACCTAATTTAGCTTCTAGCTTAAATAATTTATTTTAATATATTATAAGCTAAGCTATACTATATCTTTAATATAGAATACTTTAGCTAGCTAGTATAATTTATTTATAGTATTTTACTAATATTATTAAATAAAGTTAATTACTATCTATATTAAAGCTATATTCTTTTATAATATATTTAAGAATAAGGCTACCTATCCCTTAGCTATTATTATACTTTTTTTTTTAAAGCTAGGCTAGCTATACTAAAGCTATATTATACCTATATAAAACCTAATTAATACTTATTCCTATGACCATAAATATATAATTATTAAGTATAAGCTAATAAGCTAGTAAGTACTTAGCTTAATTAAACTATAAAAAGCTAACTATAATATATAAAACTACTTAAACCTTTTAATTAGCCTATTCTATACCTTTATTTATTTATAAGTAATAAGCTATAGAAAGAAGCTACTTTATATTAATAAAAGAGTAAAAAGTTAACTAAAATTAGTATTAGAAATAATAGAGGTGGGTGCTATAGAGCACAGCTTACTAAGGTAGTGGGCTTAGTGAGTGTGCACGTACAGATCCACTGCTCTGCAGAGCAGAGCACTGTAGCAAGCTGCAGTCCACTATATCTTACGTAAAATGGAAGCTTTTGCGTTGCTTTTAGCACTATTTAATTTGCTAAAGAATTTACAATAATAATATCTAATAAAAATTATATTTAATATCTAACTTTACAGGTATACGCAGCTAGCAAGAGTGATTCTAATAGTCTATATAGTTAGCGGCTATAAGGGGGTTTTTTACTTCCTTCCCTTATATACCCACTAACCTTATTAGTGGATCCTAGTCACTAGCTAGGCTTTATAAGCTACTTTCTATTTTCTATAAAATTTATTTATATAGGAAAATAAAAAAATAGACTTATAGCTATATAAATTAGCTACTAATATACTTATAATTAGTTTACTTAGTAAAAATTAATATATAACACTAAAAAACTAATTTTTAAATATTTATATAGAAAGAAAGCCTAGAATTTAGTAATAAAGAATTTAATCCTAAGACTTTTTATAAATTCCTTCTTATTAAGAAAAATAGTAAAAAATATATATTATAGGGTAGCTACCTTTCCTAACTAAGTAGCTATTAGCTAGCTTAGTTATATTCTTTAATCTATTCCTCTATATCTTTACTAATTACCTTATAAATTTAACTTAAAGACTAGGCCTACCTTATAGCTATTAGTCTAACTATATAACTATTAAAATAGGCAGAAAAGGTTAAAAAGTAAGGATTTATAGGGACCTTACAGCTGCAAGCCTACGCACACATAACCTTTAGTTAGAATTCTATAGTTATGCTACCTATATGTACGTATGCTTGCTAGCTTGCACTAGCTTATAAAGCCCCCTATAAAGTGCTTTTATTAGTGCTATAATTATAGCACTAATAATAAGGAATCCCTTATAAATAACCCTATTATTTTTAACACCCCTCTTAAAGAAGTATTAGAGATAGTTATTATAAAGGTGCTAAAGATAAAAGCAAAAGAAAAAGTTATATAAAATCTAGAAAAATTCTAAAATAAAAAAAAATTATAAAATTATAAAGCCTAAAATTAGGGCTTTAGGGTAAGTAACTTTTTATTATAGTAAAGCATAGTATTTTATAAAGGCATTACTATTAAAAGCAGGGACCTTATTCTTTCTTTATTTTTATAGTTATTTTTAATTTTCTAAGTGTTTTTTTTATTTTTATACCTTTAGCTAGGCGTTATTTTTATAGCCTTTAGCAATAAATTATAGGGGTTTTAGACCTATAAGCTCTAAGAAAATAAGGTGTATAGGGCCTATAAGGGGCTTTGTAAGCCTATTAGTAGGCATTTTCTTAGTATCTAGGTAAGTAATTTTAGCAAGCCTCTTTAAGACTAGTTATTAATTATAATGAAATTTTAGGAGGGTATGCTTAGTATAGCTATAAAGAGTAGGGTTATAAGCAGTTTTTATAGCTCCCTAGTTATTACAGAAAATTTATATAAGGGGTTTTATAGGTGTTTTTAGCTCTATAAAAATCCCTTTAAGCTACTAAAGCTTCTAAAAAGTCTTATAAATAGCATTAGACTCTACTTCTATTATTAATAAGGCTATAGTGCTAGCCTTCTTTAATTTCTAGCTAATTAGGCCCCTTACTAGCTTATAAAGATAAGTATAAGTGGATTTAAAAGAGCTTCTATCTCTAGTAAAATCACTATTATAAAATCTAACTAAGCTAGAGCTAGGGCTAGCTTTAGAGGTTTTTATATTATTTATAGGGGTAGGGCCCTTATAAATAATAGCTAAATCCTTTGTACCTAAAAGGTATCTTAGTAGGTTTTTAGCAGTATATAAATACTTTAAATATAGGCTAGCTAGGGCTATTAAAAGCTACTATAGCGTAAAAGCAACATTAGGTCTTGTTAATAGCATAAGATATATAATAGTACTAATAATACTTTAATATTCCTTTATATCCTCTTTAGATATAAGGGGCTTAATAAGCTATTGTTTTAAGACCCCTAGCTATAGTAGAATTCTAATAGATTTATAATTTTTTAGCTTAAAGTATACTAGGGCCTCTAAAATATACTGCTTTTAGTATATCTTTAAGACCCTATTTTTTTAATTACACTAAATTTAAACCTCTAAGAAAAATTCTATAGGGCCCCTATCTTCTATAGAGTAAGCCTTATAAAGGGCTTCTTTAAGCTCCTTAATATATTATAAATCTACCCCTATTAAAAGGCAATTATTAATATAAGTTATAATAAAGGTATGTGTTTTTAAATTATGGAATATAGTAGAGTTAGAGGTAAGAGAGCTAAAACCTAGGTTTTTAAGAACTAAGGTTAGGGTTAGTTACTACTCTCTAGAGCTTTACTTTAAGCTATATAAGGATTTTCTTAGTATAATAACTAAGTCCTTAGTAGCTTTATAGCTAAATTTTTTAGCTAGCTTAGCTAGTTATAGATTTTATTTAAAAAATTTAATAAATCCCTTAGGAATTTGCATATAAATAGTCTCTTTTAGGTAGCTATTAAGAAAAGCCCCTATAAAATCCACTTACTCTATTTCCTAGTCTTCCTAAGCTACTATAGCTAATAGTATTTATTAGCTAGGGGGAATACTAATAGTAGCAAAGGTATTAGTATAATCTAAGCCTTCTATTTATATAAAGCCTTTAGTAATAAGTTAGGCCTTATATTTTAAAGGATTATTTTCTTTATTCTTTTTAAGCTTTAAAATAAGCCTATTTCTTAGCACTCTCTAGCCCTTAGGGATATTTTCTTTTCCTATAAATTTAAAAGTGCCTACCTTTAGAAGTTACTTAAATTCACTAAAAATAGCTTATAGCCACTATTTTTTCTATAGGCTTGCTAAAGCTTGCTTTTAAGACTTAGGCTTAAAGCTATTATTAGGCCTATTTTCTTTAGCCTTTAGCTATACCTTATAGTAGGTTTCCTTAAAAAGGGCTACTAAGTTAATATCTATTTTATCTAGATTATCTAGTTAATGTTTATCTAACTCTAGGTCCCTAGGACTCTAAATTAATTTAGGCTTTTTATTAACCATCTAATTAGAAGATACTATAGGGTAATCCTTAATAAGAATACTACTATTTTAGTTATTTTCCCCCTCTAAGGAATTATTCTATAAAAGGTTCTAAGGGGCACTTAGATCCCCCTTTAAAGAGATATCCTCTATAGAAGACCTAGGGAGGCCTAAATTTATAGGGCCTATAGGTTCTATAATTCTTATAAAGCTAGTTTTAGTAACTAGTCTTTTAGAAGGAATATAAACTAAGTAGGTTTTAGAGCCTAAATTAGCTAATAACCTTCTAGAGATAGTCCTAGGGGCTAGTTTTTAAGCTTTAGGTTTTTTTTCTATAGAATTAAAACCTTATAATAAGAGCCAATAGCCCTAATACTCTTATAATTAGCAGGGCTAATCTCTAAGGTAATTAAGGCATTTTCTTTAAAATCTACAGCTAATAATTATACTAGGCTAGCTAGTTTTATAGAATTTGCTATTATATTTATAAGATTTATAATAGCAAAAATAACAAAATTCTATAGATATAAGGGTAAACCAGACTAGTATAGGGTAGCCCGCAGTCTATCTATTATAATACAGCTAGCCCTCTTAGCTAGCCTATTTTACTTATAGATATAAGGGGAAGAAGTAGTAAATTTTATCCCCTTTTTTACTAGCCACTACTAGCAAGTAGAATTAACCTCTCTACCCTTATTAAAATATAGATATTTTAGGTAGGTACTAAAATTAAGCTTTAGAGATCTAAAAAACCCTTTTATAGCTAGGAAAACAATAGGGCCCTCCTTATTTAGCAAAGAAAATAGCTATTTATATCTAGTTTTTTCGTCTACTAAAATAAGGCATATAGGGTGCTTATTATAAGGCATAGGGCTTATCTTTACTGTATCCCCCTTTAGTCTATCTAGAGCCCTAAGGGGGTCTAGAATTAGGGTTTTAGAGGGCCTTCTAACTGCTTTTATTTAATTATAGGTTAAGTAGTTAAAATCCTTTTCTTTAACCTTAGAAAAATCTAGGATTTCCTTAGCTAATAAGCTAGTTTTCTTTAGTAATAATAGACCTAGGTGCCCTAGTCTAACATACTAGATTCTAGCTAATCTTAGCAAATTTTAGTATAAATTTAGCTTAGGGTCTTCTATAAAATCCCCTATAAGCTCTCTTTTAGCCACTATAACACCTTTTTTAATAGCTCCCTACTAGGCCCCTTAAGAATCATAGGCCTCTTAGGGAGCTATTAAAGGCCTAGGGCCTATCTTAGTAGGATTTATAAATACTAAATCCGCTAAAGCCTCTTCTATAATTTTTCTAGGGGCCTTTAATAGCCCTATATTAAAAGAAAAGACTTCTATAAATTTAGGTGCCTAGCTTATAAGCTTTAATAAAAAAGGTGCTACTAAATTAGTGGGTTTTAGGTTAAAACTCTCTAATTCTTTAATTTCTAGAGCTTCCTTAGCCTATATAGGTTCCTTAGAGGGAATTTAGACCTCTATAAGGTAACTAGTAACTATATAACTAAAATAACTATTATAGTGCCTATAATGGCAGCTAGAAGAAGGTTTTAAAAGGGGGGTATTAGTATTCTTTAGCTAGATAAAAAATCTATGCTTTTTAACGTTTAAAATACTAATATAAGACCTATTGGCTAAAAATAGCGAATTCTTATATATATAGCCTCCTACTAAATAGTGCTTTAGTTTGCTTACTATATTTATATTTAATTTAGGAAAATATAGTGCATTTTATAGGACTAGGGGCCTGTATTTATTAGGATTTTGCTAATATAAAACTGAAAATTTAGCCTTTCTATATCCCTTAGGATAGATAGGACCACTACTAGTAGTTATAAGCCTAGCTTCCCCTTTTTTATAAGGTATATAACTTATAAAATATTCCTTAGAATTAACTAAGTAAATAGTAGAACCAATATTATAAAGAAGAGAGTTTTTTATCTCTTTATTATAGAAATTAAAGGCTTTAGAGGATATTTTATCCTTTAGCTTATTAACTTTAGTACTAGCTTTACTAAGAGCAGTAGATTCTTAAGAATAAATTCTAGAATATTCACTAGAATCACTGCTAGCACTAGGGCTACTAGGTCTTTTATAGGGCTCTAAAGCCCTTAAAGAAAGGTTAAAATTTCCTAGTATAAAGGATCTCTCTTAACCCTTATTATTATCCTTAGCCTTTTTAGAGGATTTTTTGCCCTAGCTTTTCCCCTTTTTCTTAGAATTAGGGTTAGAATTTCCCTTATTTTCTTAGGGGGAATTTTTCTTTTTTTTTTATTCTTATTAGGATATTTAGAGGTTTTATTTTCTTTAGAGCCTCTATATATAGATTCTTTAGAAGTAGTAGCTTTATAATTTAGAGCTTTAAATACTAAAGAGCTTTTATCCCTTTGCTCTTTAAGTAAATTAGCTATAAGAAATTATAAATTTAATGCCCCTATAGGGGCCTCTAAAGCCCTATTAGTTCTTATAGAAAAACATTGCCTTTTAGCTTATTAAGGAAAAGTTAACTTTAGAGCTTATAAATATTAGTTTACTTAGTCTATAGGCTCTATAAAAACACTTACTAAATTTAGCCTAGCTAGTAGGTATTTAAATAAAGCATTAAAAGACTCTAGGGACCCCTTATAACCTTAGAAATTTAGGCTATAAAATTAATTATAAAGGGTACTACACTATATTTTAGAACTCTAAGAATACTACTGGATTAAAACACTATATGCCTTTAAGGGGTCTTTTTGCTAAATTATAGTATTTTAGGGGCCTTTAGTGTAGCTATCTCTTAAAAGTATAAGAATTATAGCTTAGTTAGAATACTAAGGTTTTTAGCAATACTAGGATTTTCTAAGAAATTAGGCATTCTTAGTGCCCTAAATTAGATATTTAGGGCCTGCTTCTACTAATTAAAATTTTCTAGCCCCTTTAGCCTAGCCCTCTCTAGAAAGCTATAAACTCTCTTATTAAATTCTTTAATAATAGAATTATTAAAAGAGTTTAGAATATTAGAATTTTTAAAGCTTTCCTAAGGTTTTTCTTATATTAGCTTAGCTATAGGTTCTTAAGCTATAGCTAGAGCAGAGGTAACGGTAGCTACTAACATTTCTAATTTTTCTAAAATATTAGAGATATTATTATTTTATTATAAAATCTATTGGTTTATATGCTCTACCCACGACTACTCTAGGGTAGGGACCCCTTAGCTAATTTAGCTTAGATCTCTTAAATCCATTTTTTTTTAATTTTTATTTTTATTTTTTTTTATTTAATATTTTTAGAAGTAGGAATTCTTCTTTTTATTCTTTTATAGAAGGTAGTCTTCTAAATTATAGTAAGGTTACTATATATCTCTTTCTTTTATAGAAATAGAAACTCTTCTATATCTTTCTTTATTTTTTATAGAAGTAAAGTCTTTTATAATTTATTTTTTATTTTATTTATAAGAGGTTCTTATAGGGTAAAATATCCCTTTTTTTGCTAATTCTAAATTTTTATAAAAGTAGGAATTCTTCTATACTATATTCTTTCCTATTTTATAGAAGAGAAAACTTCTTTTTAGTAAATTTATTCTTTTTATAGAAGGAATAAGTAGCTTCTATACTCTCTATAAATATAGTAATATTTTACTTTATTATAAAAAAATGCAGTAAATTTTTTAAATACTAAAAGTTTTCTTTTAGGCTTATAACCTATTAAAAATAATAAAGGTAGGTGCTATAGAGTATAGCTTACTAAGGTAGTAGGCTTAGTAAGCGTATATATATAGATTTACTGCTCTGTAGAGCAGAGCACTGTAGTAAGCTATAGTCTATTATATTATATAAAATATAGAAGCTTTTACATTGCTTTTAGCACTATTTAATTTACTAAAGAATTTATAATAATAATATTTAATAAATTATATCTAATATTTAACTTTATAGATATACATAGCTAGTAAGAGTAATTTTAATAGTCTATATAGTTAGTAGCTATAAGGGGGTTTTTTACTTTCTTCCCTTATATACCCCTAACCTTATTAGTAGATTCTAGTTACTAGCTAGGCTTTATAAGCTACTTTTTATTTTCTATAAAATTTATTTATATAGGAAAATAAAAAAATAAACTTATAGCTATATAAATTAGCTACTAATATACTTATAATTAGTTAACTTAGTAAAAATTAATATAAAATACTAAAAAACTAATTTTTAAATATTTATATAGAAAAAAAACCTAAAATTTAGTAATAAAGAATCTAGTTTTAAGACTTTTTATAAATTCCTTTTTATTAAGAAAAATAGTAAAAATATATATTATAGAGTAGCTACCTTCCCTAACTAAGTAGCTATTAACTAGCTTAGTTATATCCTTTAATCTATTCCTCTATATCTTTACTAGTTGCCTTATAAATCTAACTTAAAGACTAGGCTTACCTTATAGCTATTAGTCTAACTATATAACTATTAGAATAGGTAGAAAAGGTTAAAAAATAAGGATTTATAGGGACCTTATAGCTACAAGCCCACGCACACATAACCTTCGGTCAGAATTCCGTGGTTGTGCCACCCGCGCGCGCGCATGCTTGCCGGCTTGCACTGGCTTACAAAGCCCCCTATAAAGTGCTTCTATTAGCGCTATAATTATAGCACTAATAGTAAGGAATCCCCTGTAAATAACCCTGTTATTTTCAACAGTTATATATAGGTTTTCCTCCCTAGCTTAGGGTTTTTCCTATATAGTTTTAGTAGTAGAGGTACTAGCTATTAGGCTTAGCCTAACTAAAGTAATTATTATTATTATTATTATATATACTAGTTAGGCTAAACCTAATAGCTAGTACCTTTACTACTAAAACTATATAGGAAAAACCCTAAACTAGGGAGAAAAACCTATATATAACTATTTTAAGTATTATAATAAAGCTATAGTTACTCTATACTAGTTTTAATTATATTAAAGAGTAAATTACTAGCTAAACTTAACTAATATTATAGAAAAGTATATAATATAAACCTAAAGTTAAACTAAATTCATAAAGATATAGTAATACCCTAGGTTATATATAAAGGTAGTTTATATATCATAATATATTATTTTAAGCACTTAAACTAATTTTTATATTAATTCTTATTTATATTCATTTCTTTAAGTTATTATTTCTTTATTTAAAATCTTTTTTTAGCTTTTATACTTTTATAATATTAATTAAATTAGTTCATAGCTAGCTATTAATAAACTAGCTATTAGCTAATTATTAGTTATATAAAGAAAAAAAATATTATATTTATATTTCTTTCGTTATTTTTAATTTCTTTTTTGTTATTACTTTTATTATAAATATACCTTTAATTTTATTTTTATAGTAATATTATTTTATTATTACTTTAAACTAATTATAATATTATTAAAAATATCTTTTACTTTTTTAAATAAATTAATTTTTATATTTAAAGTTAAAATTAATTTTGTTTTAATATATTATTATTATTAATTTATATATAGCTAAGTTAATTCCAAGCTTAGCTTTATAAAGCTTATTTGATATAAATTAAGAACATTAAAAATAATATTATAATATTAAAGGTTAATATTTATTACAAATTTATACTACTTTTATTATTTATTTATATAAATATTAATAATATATACTTTTAGTATATAAGAATAAAAAACCTATTTAAATATAAATATTATATTTATTATTTATATTAATAATTAAGTAAAAGCTAATTAATATTATAATTAAATTGAAATATTACTTTATATTAAAAAAACATTAAATAAGTCATAAACATAAAAAATC
>AFRA01001050.1:0-14152 GCA_000223055.1 Claviceps fusiformis PRL 1980
AGCTATTTATAATATAAAAGTAAAATACTTAAAAAAACTAAACTTTATTAAGTTTAACTATATTTTATAATTAATTTATATTAGCCTTAACTTAAGGCTAAGTAATAATTACTTACTTTATTTTAAATAATTATATATATTAAATAACTTTATAATACCTAAGGTAATAATATAGTTTTATTATATTTTTACTAAGCCTTTATTTTATATATTAATAAAAATTAATAATTATATAAAATAAATAATAATTAAACTTTAATTTATTATAAATAAAGTAGTTTTAAAAGAATTTTAAAGTAGTTTTAAGCTAAACTTATAATAGAATTATTATATTAAATAAGCTACTTACAATATAAAAAAAGCATTAAAGTAATAATAAATATTTTATATTAAAAAGAATTAATAGCTTATTATTAAAATAGCTTAAATATAAAGCGAAGTTATTAGTAATAAACATTATAATAGTTAGTATTTTATAATTAAAGTAATAATTACTTATTAAAAAAGCTTATAAAAACTTAAATATGAAGTATAGCTTTATAATAAATTATTATTAAATAATAATAAATCTTTATTTTTATTTAAAGTAAAAGTATAATTATTATAATTATTAAAATATATTAAAAAAAAGCTATTATATTAATTAATTTTCCTTTCTTAAGCTTAGTTAAGTAATATATTAAAAAACCTTAATAATTACTTTAATATTATAATATTTTTAATAAAGAATTACTTTAATATTAATAAAATTTATAATATTATTAAAAGCTTAGTTAATTAAAAAATATTTAAACTTAATAAACCTTTAGCTAGCTTTTTTAAAATATATAATAAGTTTTAAGTTAAAACCTTTATTTATTTATTAAATATATATTACTATATTAGCTATTACTTAGCTTTATTTTAATAAATAAAAGTAATTATTCTTTATAAATTAAATGAAACTTTAGTAAAGTAATAAAATGTAAGTATTTAGTATTTTATTTTACTTTTTAATATTATTAAAAAAGTAATAAAAGTAATAATAATAAATTAGCTTATTTTTATAATTAAGTTAAGTAAAGTATTATTTAATTTGAAAATAAGTAATAAAATAAATAAATTAATAAAAGTTATATTAAATATTTTAGTAAAATCAATATAAGTAATATAATATTATAATAGTATTATATTATTACTTTAATTAAATATATTAATAGCTTTTAATATTATTTATTATAAAAAACTATTTTATACTTTTATTATAATTAATATTTTTATATAAGTAATAACATAAATTTACTTCTTTATTATTAAATATATAGCTAACATTTTATTCAATAATAAATTTATAAGCTTTTTATATATAATTATGCAAGTATTATAAAAGTTATTAATTTTTTTTATTTTTTTCTTACTTTATTCTATTTTATTATATACTAAGCTTTAAATAAAAGATTTATACTTATTATAAGCTTTTTTAATAATATAAATATATAATAAAAGAAATGTAAAATTACTTTAAAGCTATACAAATAAGTTATTAAAAATAGTTTTAAAAATTAAATTTTAAGTTTAACTTAAAAAAAAATAAACTTATATTATTATTATTATACTCTAGTTAGGCTGTTAGCCTAATGCTAGTACCGCTGCTACTTAGACTATATAGGAAAAACCCTAGTATAGGGAGGAAAACCTATATATAACCTTTTTTTTTAATTCTATAGTAAAGCTATAGTAGCTTTATACTGATTTTAACTATAAAAAGTAATGTATTACTAGCTAACCTTAATTAGTATTATAAAAGAGTGTATATTATAAAATAAAGATTAAATTAGGTTAGTAAAGGTATAGTAATACTATAGGTTACTTTTAAGGGTAGTTTATATACTATAGTAAGTTACCTTTAATGCTTAATTTATTTTTTATATTAATTCTTATTCAATTTTACTAAGCTACTATCCCTTTACTTAAAACCTATCTTTAGTTTTTATATTTTTATAATAATAGCTATAATAGCTAATAGTTAATTATTAGTAAACTAACTATTAGCTAACTATTAGTTATATAAGTAATAAAGAGAAAAACACTATATATATTTTTTCCCTTTATTTTTTTCTCTTTTTTTTCTTTTTTTTTATTTATTACTTTTATTATAAGTATATCTCTAACTTTATTTTTATAGTAATACTACTCTATTACTATCCCTAACTAACTATAGTATTATTAAAAATACTATTTACGTTTATAATTAAATTAATTCTTATTTTTAAAGTAAGTACTTGTCCTTCTTTAATATATTACTACTACTAATTTATATATAGCTAAGCTAATTATAAGCTTAGCTTTATAAAGCTTATATAATATAATCTATAAATATTAAAAAATAATACTATAATACTAAAAGTTAGTACTCCCCTTTAAATCTATATTACTTTTATTACTAATTTAAATAAGTATTAATAATATATACTTTAAGTATATAAAGGTAAAAAATTTTTATTTAGGTATAAGTATTATATTTATTATTTATATTAATAGCTAAGTAAAAGCTAATTAGTTTTATAGCTAAATTTAAATATTATATTATATTAAAAGGCTATTAATTAAATTATAAATATATAAAATCTTTATATATTTAAAGAGCTTATTAATATAAATAAAAGGTAGCTTAGTTATAGTTTTACGATAGTATTAATATAATACTAACTTTTAAATAAGCTATAAAGTATAATATTACTAAAAAAAATAGTTTAGCTTATAAAGTAAGTAAACTTATTTATTAATATAATAATATAGGTTAGTAGTAATACTATAGTAGCTTTAACTTTAGTTAAAAGTAAGCTATTACTTTAAACTTATTATATTATAAATATACTAAAAAAACTAAATAATATTTTATAAAATAAGCTTATTATAATTATTATATAAAACTATATAAAGGTAAAAAAGAAAATAACAATAAAAAAAAGAAAGTAAGGGAGAATAGAAGGGAAATAAGGGTTAAAGGAATATAAGCTTAGGGCTAGTATAAGTATATTATACTTATTTTTTTATTTTCTTAATTATTATATTTATTTTTTATTAAAATAAATTATATATTTTAATAATTTATATTAATTATAATATTTATATAGTCTCCTACTACCTTTATACTTATACTATACTAGGTACTATATAGTATTATACCTTTAATATCCTTAGCTTATTAATCTTATAAGCTTTTTATAAGCTAAAACTAAAAAATATACCTAATTAATATAAGCTACTTAGTAAGTATAGTTATTAGCTTATTATTATTTAAAGCCTCTTTTACTTTATACTAATTCTATATTAGTTATATACTTATATTAATAAGGTAGAAATAGTTAAAATATTTATAAAATAGTAGTATATAATAATAGTTTTTATTATTAACTTAATAGTAATATATAAGTAATTCTACCTTAGAGATATATTAGCTAAAAAGGAAAGCATTAAGCTTACTTTATTTTATATATATTTATATAAAAGTAGTAAATTTATACTCAATTAAGCTTAAGTAAAAGTAAATTACTTTAATAGTAAAAGTAACGCTAAAGTTAAGCTTTATTACTATATAGTTAATATAAATCTTATATACCTATATAGTAGCCCTTTTTTAATATTAATAGTTCTTTTATTTTCAAGTAAGTGCTTTTATTAAAGAGAGTTTTAGTAAATAGTTATAAAGTTGGTTTAGAAATAATATATAATTTAAGTTATTATTTTAATATAAGTAGCTATACTTTTCGTGTATTAATTTATATTTAAGTTAAGCTTTTATTATAATATAGGTATTATAAATATACTTAGCTATTTTATTAGCCTTTATTTATTAATGAAATATAATAAATAATAATTAAAATAAAGGTTAATTAAAGCTATAGCTTGTTTAGTTTTAACTAAAGTATATAATATAGCCTTAAAGGTATTAATTATTATTTTTAAGTACTTAGTTTACTTAAAAATAAATACCTTAGCTATACTTTATACTTTACTACTAATATTAATAAAAGTATAGTATAATTTTATATTATAAGTAATAATACTTTAAATAACTTATATATATAAAAGCTATATATTATATAGTAAGTATTCTTATATTAATATTATTAGTAATATAAGTATAAGTTAGTACTGCTTTAGTTTTAACTTAACTTAACTTTAGTATACTTTTTAATAAAGCTTATAGTAAATTTATATTTTAAGAAAGTAAGTAATTTAAATTAATTATACTATATTAGTATTAAGCTAAATTAGTATTATAATTATAATATACTACTTAGTAAAGTATATAAGTTTACTTTTCCTTAAATTAAACTTAAAACCTAATTTTTAAAATTATTTATAGTAAATTACTTAAGTAGTTTTAAGGTAATTCTATATCCTCTTTACTATATATTTATATATAAGTTTATTTATATTATTAAGGAAGCTTATAATAAGTATAAAATATATTATTTAAAGCCTAGTATATAAAAGAATAATATAAAGTAAAAAGAGAATAAAAGATATTAATAACCCTTATAGTATCTTTATAATTATAAGTAAAGGGCTTATAAATATATTATTAAAAAAAGGTCAGTAATATATTTAGTAGTAAAAAAGTAAGTTTATACTATTATTTATATAAAGATTTTAATAGCTATAAGGGTATAAAATAGCCTTTTATAGTAAATAATATTAAAGGCTATTAATATATTTAGTTAAAGTAATAAGGTAATATTACTATAGTGCTATACTACTTATATAAATTTCATTAAAATATTTAGTATAACCTTTATTAACTTATTTACTTTATCACTTATTTATAAATTTAATAATCCTTTACTTAATTTAGCTATAAAGGTAAGCTAGCTTAGTACTACTACCTTTATTACTTTACTAATAATATTAAAAAGTAAAATAAAATACTAAGCTTTTACCTTTTATTACTTTACTAAGGTTTTTTCTAATTTATAAAGAATAATAACTTTTATTTATTAAAATAAAGCTAAGTAATAGCTAATATAATAATATATATTTAGTAAGTAAGTAAGGGTTTTAGCTAGTAATTTACTATAAACCTTAAGGTATTTAGCTAAAAGTTTATTAAGCTTAAGTATATTTTAATTAACTAAGCTTTTAATAATACTATAGATTTTATTAATATTAAAATAATTCTTTATTAAGAATATTATAATATTAAAGTAGTATTAGAAATAATGGAGGTGGGTGCTATAGAGCACAGCTTACTAAGGTAGTGGGCTTAGTGAGCGTGCACGTACAGATCCACTGCTCTGCAGAGCAGAGCACTGTAGCAAGCTGTAGTCCACTATATCTCACGTAAAATGGAAGCTTTTGCGTTGCTTTTAGCACTATTTAATTCGCTAAAGAATTTGCAATAATAGTATCCAATAAATTATATCTAATATCTAACTTTATAGGTGTGCGCAGCTAGCAAGAGTGATTCTAACGGTCCGTACGGTCGGCGGCTGTGAGGGGGTTTTTCACTTCCTTCCCTTATATACCCACTAACCTTATCGGTGGATCCTAGTCGCTAGCTAGGCTTTGTGGGCTACTTTCTATTTTCCGCAAAATTCATTTATATAGGAAAACAAAAAAATAAACTTATAGCTATACAAATTAGCTGCCGACGTGCTTGCAATCGGTTGACTTAGTGAAAATCAACGCGCAACACTAAAAAACCGATTTTTAGATATTTATATAGAAAGAAAGCCTAGAATTTAGCGATAAAGAATCTAGTCCTAAGACTTTTTATAAATTCCTCCTTATTAAGAAAAACAGTAAAAAACACACATTATAGGGTAGCCACCTTCCCTAACTAAGCAGCCATTAGCTGGCTTAGTTATATCCTTTAATCCGTTCCTCTATATCTTTGCTAGTTACCTTATAAATCCAACCTAAAGACTGGGCCTACCTTACAGCTGTCAGTCCGACTGCGTAGCTGTTAGAATAAGCAAAAAAGGTTGAAAAGTGAGGATTTGTGGGGACCCTGCAGCTGCGAGCCCACACACGTGACCTTTGGTTGGAATTCCGTGGTTGTGCCGCCCACGCGCGCGCACGCTTGCCGGCTTGCACTGGCTTACAAAGCCCCCTATAAAGTGCTTCTATTAGCGCTATAATTATAGCACTAATAGTGAGGAATCCCCTATAAATAACCCTATTATTTTTAACACCCCCTCTGAAGAAGTATTAGGGATAGTTATTATAAGGGCGCTGAGGGCAAAAGCGAAAGAAAAAGTTGTATAAAATCTAGGAAAATTCCAAAATAAAAAAGGATTGCAGAATTATAGAGCCCAAAATCGGGGCTCTAGGGTAAGTGACTTTTTACTATGGTAAAGCATAGTATTTCGCAAAGGTATTGCTGTTAAAAGCAGGGACCTTATTCTTTCTTTGTTTTTGTAATTATTTTCGATTTTCTAGGTGTTTTTGTGATTGTTTTTGTGCCTTTAACTAGGCGTTGTTTTAGTGGCTTTAGCGATAGTTATAGGGGTTATAAGCCTATAAGTTCTAAGAAAACAAGGTGTATAGGGCCTATAAGGGGTTTTGTAAGCCCATCGGCAGGCATTTTCTTAGTATCCAGGTAAGCGATTTTGGCGAGCCCTTCTAAGACTAGTTGTCAGTTATAGTGAAATTTTAGGAGGGTGTGCTTAGTACGGCTATAAAGAGTAGGGTTATAAGCGGTTTTTATAGCTCCCTAGTTATCGCAGAAAATTTGTATAGGGGGTTTTATAGGTGTTTTTAGCTCTATAAAAATCCCTTTAAGCCACTGAAGCTCCCGGAAAGTCTTATAAATAGCGTCAGACTCTGCTTCTGTTGTCGATAAGGCTATAGTGCTAGCCTTCTTTGATTTCCAGCTAATTAGGCCCCCTGCTAGCTTATAAAGATAAGCATAAGTGGATTTAGAAGAGCTTCTATCTCCAGCAAAATCGCTATCATAAAATCCAACTAAGCTAGAGCTAGGGCTAGCCTTAGGGGTTTTTGTGTTATTTATAGGGGTAGGGCCCTTATAAATAATAGCTAAATCTTTTGTACCTGAAAGGTATCTTAGCAGGTTTTTAGCAGCATGTAAATGCTCTAAATGCAGGCTAGCTAGGGCTGTTGAAAGCCACTGCAGCGCAAAAGCAACATCAGGTCTTGTTAATAGCATAAGATACATAATAGTACCAATAATGCTCTGATATTCCTTTATATCCTCTTTAGATATAAGGGGCTTAATAAGTTGTTGTTTTAAGACCGCTAGCTACAGTGGGATTCCAATAGGTTTGCAATTTTCTAGCTTAAAGCGTGTTAGGGCCTCTAAAATATACTGCTTTTAGTGTATCTTTAGAACCCTATTTTTTTGGTTACGCTAAATTTGAACCCCTAAGAAAAATTCTGTAGGGCCCCTATCTTCTATAGGGTAAGCCTTATGAAGGGCTTCCTTAAGCTCCTTAATATATTACAAATCCGCCCCTATTAAAAGGCAATCATCAACATAAGTTATGATAAAGGTATGCGTTTTTGAATTATAGAATATAGTAGGGTCAGAGGTAAGAGGGCTAAAACCTAGGTTTTTAAGAACTAAGGTTAGAGTCTGTTGCTACTCTCTAGAGCTTTGCTTTAAGCCATATAAGGATTTTCTTAGTATAATAACTAAGTCCTTAGCAGCTTTATAGCCAAATTTTTTAGCTAGCTTAGCTAGTTGTGGATTTTGTTCAAGAAATTCAACAAATCCCTTAGGAATTTGCATATAAATAGTCTCTTTTAGGTGGCTGTTAAGAAAAGCCCCTATAAAATCCACTTGCTCTATTTCCCAGTCTTCCTAGGCTGCTATAGCTAATAGTATTCGCCAGCTAGGGGGAATACTAGTAGCGGCAAAGGTATTAGTATAATCTAAGCCTTCTATTTGCATAAAGCCTTTAGTAACAAGTCGGGCCTTGTATTTTAAAGGATTATTTTCTTTATCCTTTTTAAGCTTTAAAACAAGCCTATTTCTTAGCACTCTCCAGCCCTTAGGGATATTTTCTTTTCCTATAAATTCGAAAGTGCCTGCCTTTAGAAGTTGCTTAAATTTGCTAAAGATAGCTTATAGCCACTGTTTTTTCTGTGGGCTTTTTAGGGCTTGCTTCCAGGACTTAGGCTCAGAGCTATTAATAGGCCTATTTTCTTTAGCCTTTAGCTGTGCCTTATAGCAGATTTCTTTAAAAAGAGCTACTAAATTAATATCTATTTTATCTAGATTATCTGGTTGATTTCTATCCAAAACTAGGTCCCTAGGACTCTAAATTAAATCAGACTCTTTATTAACCATTTAATCAGAAGATACTATAGGGTAATCCTTAATAAGAATGCCACTATTTTGGTTATTTTCCCCCTCTAAGGAATTATCCTATAGAAGGTTCTAAGGGGCACTCAGATCCCCCTCTAAAGAGTTATCCCCTATAGAATACCTAGGGAGGCCTAAGGTAATAGGGCCTATAGGTTCTATAATTCTTATAAAGCTAGTTTTAGTAACTAGTCTTTTAGAAGGAATGTAAACTAAGTAGGTTTTAGAACCTAGGTTGGCTAATAACCTTCCAGGGATAGTCCTAGGGGCTAGTTTTTAAGCTTTAAGTCTTTTTTCCATAGGAATCAAAACCTCACAATAAGAGCCAATAGCCCTAATACTCTTATAATTAGCAGGGCTAATCTCTGAGGTAATTAGGGCATTTTCTTTAAAATCTGCAGCCAATAATTATGCTAGGCTAGCTAGTTTCGTGGAATTTGCTATTATGTTTATAAGGTTTATAACAGTAGAAATAACAAAATTCCATAAAAATAAGGGTAAGCCAGACCAGTGTAGGGTAGCCCGCAGTCTATCCATTATAACCCGGATAGCCCTCTTAGCTAGCCCATTTTACTTATAGATATAAGGGGAAGAAGTGGTAAATTTTATCCCCTTTTTTGCTAGCCACTGCTGGCAAGCAGAATTAACCTCTCTACCCTCATTAAAATGTAGATGTTTAGGGTAGGTACTAAAATTAAGCTTTAGGGATCTAAAAAACCCTTTTAAAGCTAGGAAAACAGTAGGGCCCTCCTTATTTAGCAAAGAAAATAACCACTTATATCTAGTTTTTCAGTCTACTAGAATAAGGCACATAGGGTGCTTATTATAAGGCATAGGGCTTATCTTTACTGTATCCCCCTCTAGTCTATCTAGAGCCCTAGAGGGGTCTGGAATTAGGGTCTTAGAGGGCCTTCTAACTGCTTTTATTTAATTACAGGTTAAGCAGTTAAAATCCTTTTCTTTAACCTTAGAAAAATCCGGGATTTCCTTAGCTAATAAGCTAGTTTTCTTTAGCAATGGTAGACCTAGGTGCCCTAGTCTAACATGCCAGATTCCAGCTAATCTTAGCAAATTTTGGTATAAATTTGGCTTAGGGTCTTCTATAAGATCCCCTATAAGCTCTTTTTTAGCCACTATAACACTTTCTTCTTTAGCTCCCTGCTAGGCCCCTTGAGAATCACAGGCCTCTTTGGGGGCTATCAGAGGCCTAGGGCTTAATTTAGCAGGATTTTTAGAGACTAAATCCACTAAAGCCTCTTCTATAATTTTTCTAGGGGCCTCTAACAGCCCTATATCAGAAGGAAATACTTCTATAAATTTAGGTGCCCAACTTATAAGCTTTGGTAAAGAAAGTGCTATAGGATTAGTGGGTTCTAGGTCAGAACCCTCTAATTCTTCAATTTCTAGGGCTTCTTTAGCCCATACAGGTTCCGTAGAGGGAATTTAGACCTCTAAAGGGTAGCTAGTAGCCATATAGCTAAAATGACCATTATAGTGCCCATAAGGGCAACTAGAAGGCGCTTTTAAAAGGGGGGTATTAGTATTTTCTAGCTAGATAAAAAATCCGTGCTTTTTAACGTTTAAAATACCAATACAAGACCTATCGGCTAAGTATAGCGAATTCCTATACATACAGCCTCCTACTAAATAGTGCTTTAGCCCACTTACTATATTTATATCTAATTTTAGAAAATATAGTGCATTTTATAGAACTAAAGGCCTGTATTTATTAGGATTTTGCTAATATAAAACCAAAAATTTAGCCTTTCCGTATCCCTTAGGATAGATAGGACCTCCACTAGTAGTTATAGGCCTAGCTTCCCCTTTTTTATAAGGTGTGTAACTTATAAAATATTCCTTAGAATTAACTAAGTGAACAGTAGAACCTATATCATAAAGAAGAGAGTTTTTCATCTCCTTATTGTAGAAATTAAAGGCTTTAGAGGATATTTTATCCTTAAGCTCATCGACTTTAGTGCTAGCTTCACTAAAAGTAATAGATTCTATAGAATAAATACTAGAATCTTCGCTAGAGTCACTGCTAGCACTAGGGCTACTAGGTCTCTCATAGGGCTCTAAAGCCCCTGAAGAAAGGTTAAAGTTTCCTAGCATAAAGGATCCCTCTTAACCCTTATTATTATCCTCAGCCTTTTTAAAGGATTTTTTGCCCTAACTTTTCCCCTTTTTCTTAGAATTAGGGTTAGAATTTCCCTTATTTTCTTAGGGGGAATTCTTCTTTTTCCTTTTATCCTTATTAGGATATTTAGAGGTCTTATTTTCTTTAGAGCCTCTATATATGGATTCTTTAGAAGCAGTAGCTCTATAATTTAGAGCTTTAGATACTAAAGAGCTCTTATCCCTTTGCTCTTCAAGTAAATCAGCCATAAGAAATTATAAATTTAGTGCCCCTATAGAGGCCCCTAGAGCCCTATTAGTTCTCATAGAAAAACGTTGCCTTTCAGCCCACTGAGGAAAAGTTAACTTTAGAGCTTATAAATATTGGTTTACTTAGTCTATAGGCTCTATAAAAACACTTGCTAAATTTAGCCTAGCTAGTAGGTTATTAAATAAAGCATTAAAAGACTCTAGGGACCCCTTATAACCTTGGAAATTTAGGCTATGAAATTGATTATAAAGGGTACCACGCTGTATTTCAGAACTCTGAGAATACTGCTAGATTAAAACACTATATGCCTCTAAGGGGTCTTTTTGCCAAATTATAGCATTTTAGGGGCCTTCAGTGCAGCTATCTCTTAAAAGCATAAGAATTATAGCTTAGTCAGGATCGCTAAGGTTTTTAGCAATACTAGGATTTTCTAAGAAATTAGGCATTCCTAGTGCCCTAAATTGGATATTTAGGGCCTGCTTCCACTAATCGAAATTTTCCGGCCCCTTTAGCCTAGCCCCCTCTGGAAAGCTATAAACCCTCTTATTAAATTCTTTAATAATAGAATTATTAAAAGAGTTTAGAATATTAGAATTTTTAGAGCTTTCCTAAGGTTTTTCTTGTGTTGGCTTAGCTATAGGTTCTGAAGCTATAGCTAGGGCAGAGGTAACGGCAGCTGCTAACATTTCTAATTTTTCTAATATATTAGAAATATTATTGTTTTGCTGCAAAATCTGTTGGTTTACATGCTCTGCCCATGACTGCTCTGGGGTAGGAACCCCTTGGCCGATTTGGCCTGAATCTCTTGAATCCATTTTTTTTTTTTTTATTTTTTTTTTAAAAAAAATTTAGAAGTAGGAAATCTTCTTTTGCTCTTTTATAGAAGGTAGTCTTCTGAATTATAGTAAATTTACTATACGTCTCTCTTTTTTTATATTATAGAAGTAGGAATCTTCTATATCTTCCTTTTTATAGAAGTGAAGTCTTCTATGATTTTTATTTTATTTATAAGAAATTCTTATAGGGTAAAATATCCCTCTTTTTCGCTAATTCCAAATTTTTATAGAAGTAGGAATTCTTTTATACCGTATTCTTTCCTATTTTATAGAAGGGAAAACTTCTTTTTAGCGAATTTATTCTTTTTATAGAAGGAATAAGTAGCTTCTATACTCTTTATAAATATAGTGATATTTTCCTTTATTATAGAAAAATTCAGTGAATTTTCTAGATACTAAAAGTTCTCTTCCGGGCTCATAACCTATTAGAAATAATGGAGGTGGGTGCTATAGAGCACAGCTTACTAAGGTAGTGGGCTTAGTGAGCGTGCATGTACAGATCCACTGCTCTGCAGAGCAGAGCACTGCAGTAAGCTGCAGTCCACTATATCTCACGTAAAATGGAAGCTTTTGCGTTGCTTTTAGCACTATTTAATTCGCTGAAAAATTTGCAATAATAGTATCCAATAAATTATATCTAATATCTGACTTTACAGGTGTGCGCAGCTGGCAAGAGTGATTCTGACGGTCCGTACGGTCGGCGGCTATGAGGGGGTTTTTCACTTCCTTCCCTCACATACCCACTAACCTTATTAGTGGATCCTAGTCACTAGCTAGGCTTTGTGGGCCACTTTCTATTTTCCGCAAAATTCATTTATATAGGAAAACAAAAAAATAGACTCACGGCCATACAAATTAGCTGCTAACGTGCTTGCAATCGGTTAACTTAGTAAAAATCAACACGTAACACTAAAAAACCGATTTTTAGATATTTATATAGAAAGAAAGCCCGGAATTTAGCAATAAAGAATCTAGTCCTAAGACTTTTTATAAATTCCTCCTTGTTGAGAAAAACAGTAAAAACACACATTATAGGGTAGCCACCTTCCCTAACTAAGCAGCCGTCAGCTGGCTTAGTTACATCCTTTAATCCGTTCCTCTATATCTTTGCTAGTTGCCTTATAAATCTAACCTAAAGACTAGGCCTACCTTGCAGCTGTCAGTCCGACTGCGTAGCTGTCAGAATAGGCAAAAAAGGTCGAAAAGTGAGGATTTGTGGGGACCCTGCAGCTGCGAGCCCACACACGTGACCTTTGGTCGGAATTCCGTGGTTGTGCCGCCCGCGCGCGCGCACGCTTGCCGGCTTGCACTGGCTTACAAAGCCCCCTATAAAGTGCTTCTATCAGCGCTATAATTATAGCACTAATAGTGAGGAATCCCCTATAAATAACCCTGTTATTTTTAACAGCATTAAAAGAAGCCTTTTTTTCTTTAGTACTAGGATTACTAGAAAAAGAAGAACTAGAATTTTCACTAGAATCACTGCTAGCACTAGGGCTACTAGGTCTTTCATAGGGCTCTAGGGCTTCTGATGAAAGGTTAAAATTTCCTAGCATAAAGGTTCCTTCCTGACCTTTATCTTTATTATCCTTAGCCTTTTTAGAGGATTTTTGCCCTTTTTTGCCCTTTTTCTTATAAGAATTAGGCTTAGAATTCTTCTTATTTTCTTCAGAGAAATTCTCTTCTTCTTTATTAGAAGGGTTTTTAGAGGACTTATTTTCTTTAGTGCCTCTATGTGTGGATTTCTAGGCTATAGCTCTATAATTTAGAGGTTTAGCCACTAAAGAGCTCTTATCTCTTTGCTCTTTAAGCAAGTCTGCTATTAGAAATTGCAAATTTAGTGCCCCTATAGGGTTCCCTAAAGCCCTAGAAGTTCTTATAGAAAATCTTTGCCTTTCTGCCCAGTGGGGAAAGGTGGATTTTAGTGCCTGTAGATACTGATTTACTTGATCTATAGGCTCTATAAAAACACTTGCTAAATTTAGCCTAGCTAATAGGTTATTAAATAAAGCATTAAAGGACTCTAAGGAACCCTTAAAGCCTTAAAAATTTAGGCTATGAAATTGATGGTATAGGGTACCCCGTTGTATTTCAGCACTCTGAGAATACTGGCGGATTAAAACACTATATGCCTCTGAGGGGTCTTTTTGCTAAATTATAGCATTTTGGGGGCCTTTAGTGTAGCTATCTCTTAAAAGCATAAGAATTATAGCTTGGTCAGGATCGCTAAGGTTCTTAGTAATACTAGGATTTTCTAAGAAATTAGGCATTCCTAGTGCCCTAAATTGGATATTTAGGGCCTGCTTCCACTGGTTAAAATTTTCTAGCCCCTTTAGCCTAGCCCCCTCTAGAAAGCTATAAACTCTTTTATTAAATTCTTTAATAATAGAATTATTAAAAGAATTTAGAATATCAGAATTTTTAGGGCTTTCCTGAGTTTTTTCTTGTACTAGCTTAGCTATAGGTTCTGAAGCTATAGCTGGGGTAAAGGTAACAGCAGCTGCTAAAATTTCTAATTTTTCTAAAATATTAGAAATATTATTATTTTGCTGCAAAATCTGTTGATTTACATGCTCTGCCCATGACTGCTCTGGGGTAGGGACCCCTAAGTCATTATGA
>AFRA01001051.1:0-14125 GCA_000223055.1 Claviceps fusiformis PRL 1980
AAGAAAGAAAGAAGAAAGAAAGAAAGAAAAGAAAAGAAAAGAAAAGAAAAAGAAAAGAAAAAGAAAAGAAAAAGAAAAGAAAAAGAAAGAAAAAGAAAGAAAAAAGAAAGAAAAAAAGAAGAAAAAAAGAAAGAAAAAAAGAAAGAAAAAAGAAGAAAAAAGGAGAAAAAAAGGAAGAAAAAAAAGAAGAAATAATAATAATAATAATAAAAATAAAAATAAGAAGAAGAAGAAGAAGAAGAAGAAGGAAAAAAGAATTAAGAAAAAAAAAACTCACTTTTCATAATGACCAAGATTCGACGTCATAGTCACAATATGATCTTGAATATCGCCAAGATAAAGCCCAATCTCCGACCGCGGCGCCACCTCCCACCGCTCATTGCATCGCTTCGCAAACCCTTTAATGACATCAGCCTTGTTCCCCAACAGACGGTACAGGCTCATGACACGTTTTCGACAGTCGCCCACCCGCCGCAGCATGTCGCCCGAGTCAAAGAACGAGGAGCTGTCGTCGCGGAGATGGGCCGTCTTTTCGTCCTTTTCGGGCGTGTGCATCCGCAGAATGGCGTCGTCAATCTCGTCGACCTCGTCTTCAATGTTTTGGATCAAGGGCTGGAACACGTCGGTGATGTCGTCGATGATGGCGTACGAGATCCAGTCCGAGGATAAAATCAGGTAGTCTCTCAGCTGGCGGATGCGTCTGCGCACGTTGGCCGGATGGGGCGTCATGGAGAAGTGGAAGCTCAGGACTCCCTCGCGGAAGACAACCACGTACATGTTGACGGGCTCGAGGTAGTTTTCGCTGTTGATGTCTTGGTCAAAGGTGCGGTAGTTGACAAAGTAGTAGTGGCGGAACAGTTCGACCTTTTCGCGTGCCTCTTGTAGCATGATATCCTCGGCTGTGAGGGGGTGGATGCCAAAGGTCTTGGCAATGACCTTCATCTCTGCTTCGGTTGGGGACAGGACGTCGAGCCACCACACGGGGCGGTCTCCGTATCGAACCGGTTTCTTTTCCAAAGGCTCTGTGGGCTCAGCGGGCTCGGAGTGCTCAGTGGGACGGGCGGCAGAGGCGGCAGAGGCAGGATGAAGCCCAAGCCCGCTCTCGGGAGACTTGAGACCACCACCGCTGAGACTGACACGATGGGACGGAATCGCAGCATCCTTGTGCGGTGACGTGGTGTCCCGGTCCCCTTGTCGCGAGGAGCCGGCAACGGATGGCTGCCGCGTGGAGACCCTGGAAATGGTTTCTAGTCCTGCGTAAGATGGCTGGCGCTTGGTGGCGAGTGACGCCGCGTCCTCGTCCTCATCGCTGCTTTCATTGTCAGAGAGCACGCGTGGATCAGGAATGAAGAGCTCCTGGAAGTCGCTTCCAGGTTGGACGAGCTCGGAAATGGTCTGGCTGTGAATGGTGCTTTGAAATTCTTCGTTGAAATAGGTGAAGCGATAGGGAGCCTCTTCGTCTGTCTGAAACCAGCCCTTGCGTACGGGACGGAGACGTCCGTTGATTAATTGTGGCTCCGTGATTCTTTTGACACGGCGCCGCTCTTCGCTGCGGTCCTCCTTCTCATAGGACCTCCATTCCTCCAAAACGGACAAGTCGGGCCATTGGCTACGCCGTCGACGACTACGTGCCGGGTAGGACTGCGGGTCATGGATCCGAGCATCGTCGTCGCCGAGCTCGGACATGCCAGGCCCGGGAAAGCATACATCCTCCGACATGGTGACTGTTGGTCTCCGTGACGAGTCGGGCCTATGATCGTGACCCCGATCTCGGTCGCGATCTCCGCCGCCCTCCGTCTCGGACTGTGACTCATCCTCCTGATCCATGGTCTTGCGCCGATGGCTGCCACTGCTCAGTGACATGTCATCACGAATCATGACATCGACAAAGGTCATGTCCGGTCCTCCGTCCAGGGGACCAAAGGTGGGCGACGCAGGCACAGAAGGGGGATGATTCACATCATAAGCACTTTGGGAGGTGACGAGACGTCTCGATGAACCGCTGGACCTTCGACTTCGATTTCGGCCGGCTCTGGTGTCACTAGCACCGTAGCTCGAGGGTCCTGGGGGCGAGTTTCGCCTGCCGGAGCCCGACAAGAGCGGCACCGTCTCGTCCCAGGGGTTCCGGTTGAATTCGGGGCTTCCAGCGCTGTTGGAGGTTTGTACTGCTCGCAGGCGACTGGCTCCTGTCGAGGAAAACGTGTTGTGGAAGGGACTTGACGCTGCTATGGTAGAGGATCTGCGGACGCGCATGGACTTTTGTTCGCTGTTGGACATGGTGAGGAGGAAATGACGCCACTAATATTAGTTTTGTTCTTATTTTTTACTTTGGGGAATGCCAGGGAAAACCCAGTGTATGTATTACCAGAGGTTGAGAGAGAGGACGGTACAAAAAGAAATGGGAACCCAAGAAGAAGAGGAAGATGAAATCTGTCCAAGGCTCAAGCGACATACCGGTGATCTAGCAATGCTTCGCTGTCGATGCTGGTATCGCTGAGACTGGCGCCCGGGAGCTGATAGACGATGCCTGACGCTGACGGACCGGGAGATTCATCGTGACTATCCTCGGCGAGAGCAGCGAAGCTCTTCCGCCTCGACCGCTTCTTCTTGCCGCCGCGATGGCCCTTGCGCTTCCGAGGCTGGTTGCGCAGCTTGTGGTCTTGTGAGGACGAGTTTGTCGACGCAGCAGGAGCCGTCGGAGCCGTCGTGACGCCTTGGGGATCCATGGCCATGGCCTTGATGGAATGAGCGCCGCTCGAGGACCCGGACTGGCTACTAGACTTGGACGACGAGGGCATCGAGGGCATGGGAGAGACTCATTGGGCGGCGTCAGCGTCGCCGGCCCAAGATCAGCAGGCCCCGAGGATTGTTGCACCGCAGCGCGTGTGGTCGTGAAGAATGGGGAGGGAGGGGTGTGGTTGGATTTGTTGGATCGCGGGCTCGGGGGTGTCGGAACGTGGAAAGCAGGCAAGCAAGCATGTGGGAACTTGGGAAGTCCGTCATTGACGGAATCATGGAAATGTCACGTCTGGTCGTCTGGTTGGCTAAGGTGTGGGTCCAGAAATCGATGACAGATGCAGCATGTACATAGCATGTATCCGTGTATGGGTAAGTGAGTTCTTGAGTACTTCTGAGATACCTACTGATGTCCATGTGCAGGATATTGTCCCGTCATGTCATGCGGCGCAATCGAAACCCATACGGGTGCCACGAACCTTGTGGCCGGTGCCAAACTCCGACTCTGCGAACTTTGTGAGTCTGCGACGTGATAGCTGCACATGACGGCCCTGGCCAAGTGATGTCTTGCCGCAGCATCTTCGTCTTTTTTCATCTTCGTCCATGGTCCTGAAAAAAAAGCACATCTCACAGAGCATATTCTATATTCAAACATTCTTCGCTTGCTATGCACCATGCAACACACAACCAGACGCCTACTCATCCATTGTCATGTATCCATCCTCCAGTCTCGGTTTAGAATTTGCAGACCTCCTCTTCTTTTCCCCCAGTCTCTAACAAAGTATCGCCATCATACAATCACCCATGCTTCTCATGCCGCTGCTCCAAAATCCCACAGCTTGACCAGCAAACTATCGGGAGCTGATGTCGGATCGTCCTGCGGCAGGAATATCCTCTTGGGAATCTGGAACTCAATGACCGGCGCCTTCTTGACGTCCTTGCCCAGTTCGGCCTCCAAAAGCTATCATTGTTCAAAAAAGGATTAGCGTCAAGTTCTCTTCGCCCAGTATCCCGATTCCCGGCGCGCCGCTTCCGCTCCCGCCGCCGTCAACTTGAAAAAAAAAAACTAAAAACTCAAAGAGAGAGAGAGAGAAACTCACAGATGCATACGAATGATCTAGGAAATCTTCCATGTTGTATGATTGCTTTGTGAATTGCTCCGACACAATCTTGGAAATCGTGGCAATGTTGGGATGGTAGTGGGACTGCAACTGCACAATCTCCCACAGACAACTTTCCATGGCTTCGGTTTCCATGGGATCGGTTTCGTCCGCCAGAAAGGGGTCCTGAAACCCGTGTTCCTTGATTTGCTGCTTGAGTTCGGGATCCGTGATGACACGATGAAGCATATATGTGCACGAGGGGTGACGCTTGAGTGTGTTGTATATCCAAGGAACGACAAAAGCAATGGCACTTGGCGGCGCATTCAGCGCCAGTCGAGAAAGTCGCTTCACAAAACTAGCCACCAGCGCTGCAGGAAGATGTGTAGATGCCAGAAAGGTATCGAGCAGGCGGAAGAATCGTGATCTGTGCTTCGAATGCAGAATGTCTCTGTCCAGCAACGAGTATAGCTTGGTATAGAAGGACGGATAGTCCAAGTTTCTCTCCTGAATCAGGTAAAAGACGCCCGAAAGGGCGAGCAGAGACATAGACCCTCCGGCGTTGTAGCAGTTGGTGAGAAAATCTGCCAGTAACTCGGGCTTCGTGAACCACGGCGCAATAATGGTCGACGTAATGTCCAGCAGACGCTTTCTCTCTTCCTTCGTGTCGACGACACCCATCAATGCAAGCCATGCGTCCTGGCCTTGTCTCTTCTGTTGCGTGACTGATCGCAGAGGGTGTGTCTTCTTGGATGGTTTTGGGATATAGAAATCCTCCAGGTCATCTGACGACTCTGGCACGCCGTCCAAAGCAGATATCAAGGCAAACACTCTGTTAAACAGGCCTTGAGACTCTTCCTCCTCCTCCTCTCGCGCTAATCTCTCAACCAGATTCCTAACGAGATGTTATTATCAGTATCGTAGCGAGAGGCGAATATCGATCCTTTTTTCCTTTTTTCCTTTTTTCCTTTTTCTCTCTTTCTTTTCTCTCTTTTCTTTGTCTTTTAGAAAAAAAAAAAGTGGGTTGTTGTTGTTGTTCGAGAGGTTGGGGGGGGGGGGATTTTCTGCACATACTTGACTGATCTGAAAGTGAAAAATCGAATGTCGTCATATTGCTCCGCATATTCTTCAATAAAAGCCCGTCGGACATCCTCATTATCCGACACAAGTATGGCTCCAACGATGCTCTCCAGAAAAGCCGTAGGAAATGAGTATTCCTGCTTATCATAGAGAAACTGGCCCTCTGCCTTTAGCAGTCGCATGCTCAGCGTAAGAGCCGTAACGGCAAGTTCCTCCTCGCCCAGCAGATTCAGCAGAATGACCTTGTACTGAGATAGCTGGTCCTTCAGCCAACCGACGACGACAAGGTCCTTTTCCGACAACGACTTTTTGGCGATGAGACATCCTTGCGCAAGCAGGCGCATGAAGACTCTGCAGAGAGCGACAGCTGCCAGCATCGACTCGGGTTCGCCATTCGCATATTGTCCTGCCGTCGTGAGGAGGACCGAAATGTCATTGTAGTTTTTTTTAGATTCCAAGATGCCCTGCTCCAGGAGCAGAATCTTCGCATTAGGATCATCGCTCTCCGCGCTGGAGGAGCGTCGTCTCTTGGCCGGCTTGTCCTCGGTCGAGGCTCGCTTGCGCTTTGAGCCTTCTACACCCTTGGCCATTGTCGCAAATCGTGTTTTGTTGAGAAAAAAGATGGTTCCGGTGTCTATGGGCTCGTCTTTGTAAAGCAAAATCGTGCAGGACCCCCGGATATAAAATCGAAAAAATGTCTTGAAGCGTCATGAAATTGTCCCAAGAGGAAAGAAAAGAGAAACAACATGCTTAACAAAACTTTCGCTGAGCATTGAACTCTACAGCCAATGAAAAAATCCCTACTTGGGGCCGGGGGTGGTGTTAGATTATCGATAGCAACTTACATTAGACAATACGCCATGCCCATCAGAACGGCAAATTTCCGGGAAAACTACACAGGGTATGAAGCTACCAATCGACCCGCTGTCAGTACGACAGATCTCCGAGTACATCGTACCTCTCCATAAGCACGTGACATACGTGCGTTGCTGAACTAGTGCGATAAAACCTCAACCTCATCTCCAGCTCCCAGAGCAACAACAAGCCCCCGATACCCGCCCCCAATCGCAACTCACTATTCACAATGGCTTCACGCTTGGTGCGAAGCGCCGTTGGTACGTTTTGATTCTCTGGATAGTTGAAAACAAACCACTCCTCCAAAATCCGAAGAGTCCCACCCCCCTTCGGCCATTCTTCTCTCAACAATTAGAGTCCCCGACTGGAGTACCCCGATTGACATTGAGGCAACAATCTCGAATTATTTTTCTTACTAAATTCCCTCAACCATGGAACAGGCGCTCCCTTTCTCCGACCTGCCCTCGCTCGCCGAGCCGTCTCTGCGCTGTCCGTCGCCACCGCCGCATCCGTCCGCCACGCCAGCAACGTCCCGGCCGAGGAGCCCAAGAAGAAGGCCCAGAGCATCATCGACTCCCTGCCCGGAAGCAACCTCCTCAGCAAGACCGCCTTCCTCAGCAGCGCCGCCGGTCTGAGCATCTACGCCATCAGCAATGAGTACTACGTCATGAATGAGGAGACCATTGTGGCCTTTTGCCTGCTGGCCGTCTGGGGCGGACTCATCAAGTACGGCGGTCCCGGCTACAAGCAATGGGCCGAGAGCCAGAACGAGAAGATCAAGAACATTCTCAACAGCGCCCGTGCCGACCACACCGAGGCCGTCAAGGGCCGTATTCAGGATGTCGAGCAGATGACTGGTGTTGTTGACATTACCAAGGCTCTCTTTGAGATTTCCAAGGTTAGCTGTCCCTCAAAATTGAATAATCAAGGAAAGAGAGAGTGTAGAAAAAATATCTCAAGGAGCACGATTATCTACGTGATATCTCGTCAAAAAAAATGATAATCAGTCCTTGAGCAAAAAAAAACTGATACACTTGCCTTCTAGGAAACCGCTAAGCTCGAGGCCCAGGCCTTTGAGCTCGAGCAAAAGACGGCCATCGCCGCCGAAGCCAAGGCCGTCCTCGACTCCTGGGTCCGCTACGAAGGCCAAGTCAAGCAGCGCCAGCAAAAGGAGCTCTCCGCCTCCATCATCGCCAAGGTCCAAAAGGAGCTCCAGAACCCCAAGGTCCTGCAGCACATTCTGCAGCAGAGCATCACTGAGGTGGAGAGTATGTTTTTCATGATTTCATGATTTTTTTCCCCGCACAAATCTATGCATTTGACATGAACACAACAATGCTTATTTTTTTTCAACTTGCTAACACACCATCTACAGAAATTGTTTCCTCCAAGGCTCAATAAATCCCCTCCTCCCCCCCTTCTGTAGTCACTAGACCCATTTCCTCCCCCCGGTTTCCCCACAAAGCAATCGAATTGAGGGCGGGAATAAAAAAAAGACAACGTACTATTTTTTTTTTCCTTTGTCAGTGTTTACTCTGTGCATATAAAACACTCCTGTGCAATAGCCGATTCAAATCGAGAGACCAAGAGTCTTTGAAAATTATTTCTTTGTAAACCATTTGTTACCCCCCCCCTCTTTCCCTTTTCGTTCCATTTATAAAATCGTGACACCATTCCGCCATTTGACGCACTTGTGCAGGTGTGACTGTTCTTGGTTTGCCAATCGGGCGGAGTATTTCCGCTCCGTCGTCCATATCACTACCAAAAATTATATTTATATTTTCGATGTTGTCGCCGTGTTCCTAGAATCAAGGACTCAGTGAGGACAGACCTCCGTTGAAATCCGTGCTTTTGTAGTCTGCACAAATCACGTTTTTACGATGTGTTCTTGTGCTCCTGGTCTTGCGGGTCATTCCATGTTAGGAGCTCTGCAGGCATGTATGGAGTCGAAGTATACATATCTGTTGATGTTATTACGGATTTGAATAAAGACAAGAATTAAAAAAGAAGGAAAGAGTGGAAAGAAAAAGACGAGATAAGACGAGAAGAGACAACAAGATAATAAAAGAAAAAAAAAATCTCAGATTAATTCACATAAAAATCCCCGAGTCACAACGTAGTAATGATACAATTGAAGAGAATCCCAAGTGCAGCATGGTAACAAGAGCAGGCACAAAGTATGGACAAACTCAAATTATAACCCAAAAAAAAAAAAAACAACCACAGCAGCCCCCCTCCCTTCTCGTCATCTAGTATATGGGTCTCGATTCTGCTCCGTTTTGAAAATCAGTCATGCTCTTCGCATCAGGCGTCTCCTCCTTGGGCGATTCGGGTGCCCATGAGGCCCTGACACTACGACGCCTCCTCGCTCCGTCCCCTTTAGTCGGCCCAATCCATTCCCAAGCGCGTCCGACCTCTCCGTTGCGACTTTCTCTTTGACCAGTTCGAACGTTGCTGTTTTGTTCGACAACAGCTCTGACGCGTTGCCAGATGCGATCCCGCTCCGAGAGCGTATGAATGCTGCGAAGCACGTCGTCTCGCAGGTTCGGCAGGAAGAGCCATGGGTCGTCGAGATCCTCTTCTCCAAGCTCACGCTGGTCTGCCAGCCGTGCTAGCACCAGATCAACCAGTGCTGGAACCTGGGCCGATGTCTCGACGTGACGACGGTATCGCGCCCGAAGGTAGAGAGTTCCGAATGTCAGGCAAATCACAAGTCCAATTGCGAGTCGATATCTTGCCAGTCCAAGCCAGATCGATCGCTTGATGGCGCACGCGAGCGGAAGGCGAGCGAGAGAGGTGGACGAAAGCTTTCTGGTTGAAAGATGGGCGGAACCGGGCGGTCTATTGTGTCAGTGTTGATGGATCTGATTAGTTGATTGTGTCAGAAAATATGATTTTGTAACATATATAGGAGAAAATGGTCATAGTAGTAGCATTGGGGGGGGGGCCGTGGGGACGATGTTCTTTTCATAGGTTCATGAAAATAGAGTCAAACAAGAGAGCTCTGTCTCGTATACTCACTTGGTTGTTGTTTCGACCTGGACCTCAATCTCATCTCTTGTGGTTACCTGACCAATGGCCTTCTCCCAGAGTGCATCAAATTCTTCGTTGCTGAGCCTTTTATTTCTCTTCTTGCTGACGGCTTCTTTGAGCTCTGTTTCGGCAATCGCCGGCGAATCTTTTCGATGACCAGTTTCATCGATCAAGTCGCCACATTCGTATTTGGCACGCCGTTCCCGAAGCTCTTCCACGGCTTTATCAGCTACAGCTTGAACGCGTCGCTCCTGCTCGCTGTCGGGTTCACAAGAAGGAGGAAGGGGGACGAGCCCGCCCAACGACAATGGATGCGGCTTCAGTAGAAAACCAGAAACGCATCGGACGGCGAACCCCTCGTAGCAGTAGGCGTTCTGGGGACACGGCTCGCATTGAGGCTCAATAAACGGAAGCAAGATGTCCGGAACGACAATTTCCGGCGGCAGAAGCTGCTTGGGTGCTCTGCCGAGGCCGCAGTATCCCACGGCCAGCTTTTCTTGTCGATACCATGCTCCGTACGCGCCCAGAAGGGCCATGAGAAGGACGAAGATGGGTGTCAGAATGGAAGTCTGGCGTACTGGTTTGCGATTCTTTCGGGGGGGCACGGCGACCTGACCTCTCCTCTGAGCATCTTCAAGCTCCAGCTGTTCATCAACAGTAAACTCCTCACCGGGCTCTAGCGCAAACTCTGGACTTCTTTGGCGCAGTTTTGGAGCCGATATCTCGGACTTGCGCGGCTTCTTGGGCTTGTTGGAGAATGCATCTATACGTCTTGTTGCCGTTGCAGATCGCATGTTTTTGGTAAAATCCTCACCCAAAGTCCGTCGGCGACGACTCGGAGTGGTGGCTGGAGGTGGAGTTGGACTACCACCACCTTGAAAAGGATTGTCGTCCGTGAAGACACTCTTGTCATGCTCGTCGTCCTCATCATCGTCCTCATCGTGATCCTCCTCGTTCCCGTCCTCGTCCTCGTCCACGCCCACGTCCACGTCCACGTCCACGTCAGCAGCATGTTGATTATTTTTTTCGTCTTGTCGCATCGCGTCATATCTATTCGGATAATCCGAGTAAGACGGGTAGTCGTCCCTTTCCAGCTCGGACTCCAACTTGATCTGCGGTGTGACGGCCCTTCTGCTGGTTCGACGACTCGATCTGGAGACAACTGATAACCGGCCGTCATCATCATCAACAACATCATCACGATTATCGACATCGTCGGCATGCGACAACTGCCGGCTAGCAGATCGCGAGCTTCGCTTTTGTGGGCTGCGAAGAGTGTTGGTCACACGTTCGTCAGGTTCAATCTTCATTCTTGCAGAGCTTTTCCTCGGCGACATGGACCTGCGATACGAGGATTGTCGTGATCGCGGCTCTTGCTCATCCCAAACGTTGGTATCATCGGCACTGCCCGCGTTGATGAAACCCAGACTAGATCGCTTTGCCTTGAGCTTTTGTGCTCGTAGCTTGGGGGCCTGGGACAGAACATGGGCATTGACGAGTTCGACCAGCTCTCCTTTCTTGGCAGTCGATGGATAATCCACATTGTGCGTGACAAGAATCGATCGCAAACGTGGCACAGTCACGGTGCGGGGATCAAATCCCTCTTGTAGATAGTCGTCGATGTCAGCCATCATGGGACAGCAAATGTCTCGAGTTTTCGGCTATTGACGAGGAAGAAGCAGGAGGTTGTCGAAAAGGCCGCAGGAAAAGTGAGACGCGGGGATATGCAGCTGAAGGGGCAGGTGCTGCAGGCCGGCGATGCTGTTGCAAGATAGGTTTGCGAGGCAAAAAGGTTGTTTACTTTATTTTATTTTATTTTTTCTTTTTAAAAAAGGAGAGAAAAAGAAACGAAAAAAAAAAAAAAATACTGCGGGACGTCGAGTCGAGTTTGTTGTTGGCCTCATGCAGCAGCGCGCACAGAGCACAAGAGCAGAGAGCAGAGAGGATTGATAGCGCACGCATATGCATAAAGCAGAGATCCACTGACGCACATGCATGCAACTTGTTGTCAATTATTAGCGCCGTCTGGTTGTCTGTGGCAACTGCAGGATGGAGCAGAGGTGGCTGAAGCTGTTTTCGCCACATGTGGCGTCATGTAGGCAAGGTTCAACCTACCGACCATGACGAATGGTAACATGGTAAACGATCGAATGTCGTCCGATTCCCACCTCCAGTTCGACTTCCTCCTCGAGTCACAACAGATGCGACAATCCACCTACCATCATGAATCCGACCATACCGACGGCAGCCCGATGGCTTGCCCGCCCTTCCCGATTTGCCTGTAAACGCTGCTCCCGATCCGTTCGCAGACAGTGGACGCGGTCGTATTCGACGTCAAGAGACGATATATACGATGTCGTCTGCATTGGAGGTGGCCCAGCCGGGCTCAGTCTCCTTGCCGCACTCCGTACGATAAAAAAGCCCCTACTTTTAAATTCGCACTTGAGAAGCACAAGCAGGCAAATTGTTGAAATGATTCTAACGGTGTTGCTCCAAAATAAAAAAAAAATGAAAAAATGAAACGAAACAGGAGCCAATCCTATCACCTCTCGCCTGCGAGTCGCGCTCGTTGAAGCACAAGATCTCTCCAAGACGGCTGCATTCGACCTTCCACCCACTCAATTCTCCAACCGCTGCAGCTCCCTGACGCCCACATCCGCGCAGTACCTCAACAGCATAGGCGCGTGGTCACATCTGAAGCGGGAACGGATTCAGGACTTTCACGAGATGCAAGTCTGGGACGGCGTCACGGGGGCACGAATCGAGTTTGACTGGCCAGAGGGTTCTTCAGTGTCGTCTAGTCGCAGCAGCAGCAGCAGCAAAAAAACCATTGCGTACATGACAGAGAATCTCAATTTGACGTCGGGCCTGTTGCGTCGCATCCAGGAGCTAGGCGGCATCAGCATCTTGGACAACTCCAAAGTCGACAAGATCACTCTTGGAGCCGAGACGGAGGACATGGATCTTCGGGACTGGCCCGTTGTCCATTTGTCCAGCGGCCACTCGCTGGCCGCGCGGCTGCTTGTGGGCGCGGACGGCGCAAACAGTCCGGTGCGCAGCTTTGCCGGCATCCAAAGCCGCGGCTGGGACTACGGCCGCCACGGCGTCGTCGCAACGCTGCAGCTCGAGGGTCCCGGCTGGGGCGGCGAGCTCAGCAAGATTGCCTACCAGCGCTTCTTGCCCACCGGGCCCGTCGCCATGCTCCCCCTGCCCGGAAACCTGGCGACGCTCGTATGGACCACCACGCCCGAGAACGCCGCGGTGCTCAAGAAGCTCTCGCCACGCGACTTCATCGCCATCGTCAACGCCGCCTTCCGCCTCAGCCCCGTCGATCTCGCCTACATGCACTCCCAGACCACGGGCCAGGCAGAAGAGTACGACTGGAGGATCCAACACACGCCGCTCCCCGAGGCCGTCGCCAAACAAGCCACCATCCCCCAGGCCGTCGTCGGCGTCCAAGACGGCTCCATCGCCTCTTTCCCCCTCAAGCTCCGCCACGCAGACACCTACATCGGCGAGCGCATCGCCCTTGTCGGCGACGCCGCGCACACCATTCACCCCCTCGCAGGACAGGGCCTCAACCAGGGCCAAGCCGACGTCCAAAGCCTCGTCCAGACCATCCAGCACGCCGTCTCCCACGGCCAAGACCTCGGCACGTACCTCTCCCTCGAGGCCTACAACCACGACCGATACGCCGCCAACCACGTCATGCTCGGCATGTGCGATAAGCTGCACAAGCTGTATTCCGTCGAGAGCGGACCGTTGGTGGCGCTCCGGTCGGTGGGCCTGCAAGCCGTGAATGCGCTTTCGCCGCTGAAGAGGTTCTTGATGGAGCAGGCTTCGGGGAGGGGGTTCAAGGTAGTTTGATGGGGGGATGAATGCATGCCAACTTTGTACTACCAGAGGTCTCCCGACACGTAGAATAGAAGAAGAACAATAGGGGAAAGGGGGCCAAAAGGGAGTTGAAATAATGGCCCACATGTACACATTTCCACAGCACTAGCCAATTCAAGTGCAACGACAAAAACACAATCAAGTCACGTCTGCCATATATCGCAGACTCGAACTAATATTGCGCACCACATCCAGAGCACAGTTGTCCACGAAAACAAGTATTTAGTGAAATTAAAAAAGAAAAAAAGGAGGTAAGGGGAACAGGGACATCTATGGAGTATTTACGGGGGGGGGGGGGGGTTGGGTTACTTCTCCCAGCCAGCCAGCTATGACTACAGACAATAAAAAAAGAAAAAGAAAAGAAAAGGACAGAAAAAGGAAAAAGGAAATGGTGTTTTTTTTCATAATTCTAATTCAACTCTTTGCTTTGCTCCTGTTTTTTTTTTTTTTTTTGTCGTGATCCGGATCTTTTGTTCTTTTTTTATTTTATTCTTAATATGGACATGTCTATCGATCGACCTCGCCTGGGGGAATAGTGTTAGTGAGTGAAAGGAGAGATGGAAAAAAAATGCGGTTTAATGAAAAAAAAAGAAAAAGAAAAAAGAAAAAAGGGGGAAATATACCAAACACTAAATCCATGGTGCCAATCACGGCGACGGCATCGGCTAGTAAGTGACCCTTGGAAACGTGGTCGAAACCACCCAGGTGAGCGAAACCGGGGGCGCGGATGTGGCATCGGTACGGTCGCTCACTGCCGTCGGAGACGACATAGACGCCCATTTCTCCCTTGGGGGCCTCAATGACGGAATAGGTCTCGCCGGGGGGCACGGCGTAGCCCTTTGTGTACAAGAGGAAGTGGTGGATCAAGGCCTCCATGTTCTCCTTCATGGCGGTACGTGGCGGAGGCGAGATCTTGTAATCCTCGACGCGGACGGGGCCGGCAGGCATCTGGTTTAGGCACTGGTGGATGATGCGCAGAGACTGGCGGAACTCCTCCATTCTGCAGAGGTATCGGTCGTAGCAGTCACCGTTCTTACCGACGGGAACATCGAACTCGACCTTGTCGTAGGCGTCGTACGGCTGGCTCTTTCGGATATCCCACGGAACGCCAGATCCGCGCAACATGACGCCGGTGAAGGAGAGGTTCAGAGCATCAGCGGCGGACACGACACCAACACCCCTGAGTCGCTCGATCCAGATGCGGTTGTCCGTAAGCATTTCCTCGGTTTCATCGATACGATCACCGAACTGGGTAGCCCATTGGTAGATGTCGTCGAGCAGACCAGCGGGGATATCTTGGTGGACGCCGCCGGGGCGTACGTAGGCAGCGTGAAGACGTGCACCAGAGACACGTTCGTAAAATTCCTGTCGACACAGTAGTTGGTGAGAAAATTTAGGTCATGATTTTCTCTCTCTCTCTCTCTCTC
>AFRA01001052.1:0-14113 GCA_000223055.1 Claviceps fusiformis PRL 1980
TCTCTCTCTCTCTCTCTCTCTCTCTCTCTCTCTCTCTCTCTCTATGTGTGTGTGTGTGTGATGTGGGCGAGCAAAAAGGTGTCTCTACGTAGCGACGGCGGGCCGGGAAGAAGAGCGCTTAATCCATGTATCAGCCCGATGAGACTCTGCATGTTTTCAAAGAGGGAAAAAAAAAAGGCATGACATAGCGAACCTGTGAGAATCAGAAACTGGCAGAGTGAGCAAGGGACTTTCCTCCACGACCAGCAGTGGCGAGAAGGGCCGACGTGTTGCTCGGGGACCAAAGAAGAGGCACACATACATCCACAGTAGGCTTTTTGACATCTGCCCCCCCCCCCCAAAAAAAAAAAAAAAAAAAAAAACGGACGCGAATAGGCGAGAACATGCAAGAGAGAAAAACAACTCAGATCCCCCGCACGCGCTGATTAGTTCCCGTCCTAAGTAGATGGGTGATTTTGTCAGGTACGATGTTACCCTAGGCGTGATTCGGAGGCATTATGACGCCAGGCCTGATCACACCCTTGTCTCTCGTCAATGTATACATTGAAACACATTTTTTGCCGTAACAGAGGCGTGGGCATTGAGTGGCTTAATTGCCGAGGAAGGAAACAGAAGGGGGGGGCGAAGGAGACATGAGGGGAAATAGGAGCATCACCAGATTGTCGTTGAATGTTTAATTAAGCTGTTCGTAAAGAAGAAAGAAAAGAAAGAAAGAAAAGAAAGAAAAGAAAAGAAAAAGAAAAAAGGGGAAAAAGGAAAAAAAAAAGGGAAAAAAGAAAAAGAAAAAGAAAAAAAAACCTTATTATTGCAGGCAGAAAACTTGCATACAGCACCAGATGGCCAAAACGTCCAGTCCTCCAGCTCTGCCGGATGGTCTCAGTGGACTGGGGCCTTGCAGCGGGCAGTAAACTTGTCTCACTGTGGTAGAATGAAGAAGCATCCTTGATTCAATGTTGATACAAGAGAGAAACAGAATTTTTGCTCCAAGTCAGGATCAAGATAATCCGGCTCCGGAATTACCTGATCCCATCCCGTCCCCCATCCATGACAAGGGATCATCACGCACAGACCCGGCCGGCTTTCGGGTTTGGACCCAGCCACTCGCACGAGACACGGAGGCAAATTGCCAGCAACGGCCAACAATTCGCACGAGCCGAAACCAAAACTCACAAAACTCACTCCAAAGCAAACGGCAGAAAATCGCAGAAAACCGCGCGCTTGCGAAGCAGCGGCGCCAAGGAAACCCATCGGCTCGACCATGCTGCTGCATCCATTTTGTCGAGCATTCTGGACAGGGGTGGGGGAGGGGGGGAAGATGTGAGGGGGAAAATGAAAGAAAAAAAAAAAAAAAAAAAAAAAGAAAGGAAAATAACAAACGCGAAAGAGACTAGGACAAAGAGACGGAAAGAGACTTGCTGGCAATGCAGAACCCGATTCCGCTTGGCGATTTCACATACACACACACAAACACCATACCCTCCGCCTGTTGTCGGACACACGCCAGTAACAGAGCCACACATCAATCAAGCCAACCAGACAGGAAGGAATCATCTCAAGCTTGGCTGCCTCTGAGCCTTGACGCATCGCGAAGTGTTTCCGACGTCATCGGGGCCTGCTAGCGCTCACGTCGCGTGGTTGGACGCGGACGGTCCTGGATTTTTCCAGCCAAAAGGACCAAGGAAGCGGCCAGCTGATGCCCGGCACTGCAAATTCGAACATCAACGATCGCATCAATGGCCCAGTCAAGTCAAGTCAATCATCACCTCTGGTGCTCTCTGCTCTCTGTGCTCACGCTTGGCTCGAGGCACAGACTGCAACGTGGGGGAGACCTGCGGCTAAAACACGCCGGTCGCGTTAGTTCGGCTGCTGGCGCGCGGCCAGGCCACGATCCGGAACACGTGCGTAATGTACGCCGACCAGAGACGGTGGACGCCGTGACGCAAATCTGGGAAGAGCTGTCCCTGCTTTTCTGTCTTGTTGGATGTGATGGATCCTGCATGTACGGCCAATAAGGGACGAAGAGGAGACGGAGCGGAGAACGGGGGCTTGTTGAGAAGAAGAAGACGACGACAACGACAAGGAAAACAAAAAAAAAAAAAAAAAGAACGAGAAACAAGAACAAGAAGAGCAAGACAATCGACACACCCTATCCCGTCAAAGAACAAGCACGCACAACCCCAGCTTCCGGCAATCCACGCCATGCCACACCATCAGCCTTCATGCAGGGTCTTGCGGGACCAAAGCCACTCGCACTGTTGCTTCCCATAATCATCTCAACCATGAACGGCTAGATCCAGCCATCTGGGGAACCACATCACTGGAGCCGGGACAGACCAGTGGACACGCCGGGTTTGCCAAGCCAGGGATGCTGAATAGAAACAACCTTGAACCAATAGAGAGGGAGAGGCACAGATAGAGATGCCACTAACAATTGCATTGCCATAAAGCTTAAGAGACCGGCCGAATATGGTTCACCTCCTCGTGGTTCATCTTTTCGAGAAAAAGAAAGCAGCACCAAAACACTAACCTTAGTTTTGGTCCTCTTCATCTAAGTTGTCTTTCTTTGCGCCCATTTCCCTTTTTTCGCGCATGGCCTGGGACAATCAATCAGAAGCCAGCAATACACCCTGAAATTCCCTTGTCTCTGGAGGCGAATTCCCTTGGCAAACCGAGAACCCACGCCACTCCTCGATACTCCATGGTTTCTCTTGCTTGGTATATCTATATGCCCTCCTGCTTCTCCTCCCTCTTCGCTCTCCTCGCTCGCGAGATCCCGCGATAGGCATCAAAGTTATTTACGGTCACCAATAACGCCTTCCAGACAAACAAAAAAGTTTGAGCCAGAGACACCTCAATCTCTGTCATCATGGCCTCCTCGCCATCCCCAGAAATGCTGGCCCAGCTAACCATCTACAACCTGCCTCCCTCACCACCCAACTTTGACAGCATCGGCAGGTTCTTCATCGCCTTTGGATCAACATGGACCTTCCTCGTCTTCGCCGGCATGATCTTTTGCATCTTCAACCACAAGAACCCTATTCTCAAGATCCGCTGCATTCCCCTCTCGTTTGGCGCCATCCTCATGCTTCATTGCTACTGGGTGCTCGCCCAAATCACCTACTCGGTCGGCATGACTATGCCCATCGTCCTGGCCTACGACATACAGTATTTCTTCATGGGCATTTACTACCCGCTGGGAATGGCCCTGTTTTACGCCTCCAACCTGCGCTTCCTGCACGTGGCCAAGCTGCAGAAGCAGTTTACACATCCCGAGCTGCGTGCCCGGGAGCAAAAGGGCCATGGGGACAGGACTTTGCTGCTGTTCCACATGCGGAACTGGGGGTATACCGCGCGGGTCATGTTTTGGATCGGGATAGGCATCATATTTCAGGTTTGTCTTGCTCTTGAAAAGAAGGGAAACAACTAACACACATATATCATGTATCCTTTTCAAAAACAGAGTAATGTGTTCAAATTAAGTCAAGCTAACATCTTTCCATGCAGATCTTTTTGACAATCGCCATGTGGTTTGCCTGCCGAAAGTATCACCCTACCTTTGGCCTGGCCGGCACGGAAATCAAGGGCTCTACCTTGCCTGAGCAACTGGCTGACCTAGGCCGCGGCTGGGAATGGTGGCCTTCTCTGGTTTGGCAGCTCGTTTGGACCTGGGTTGTAGGTTGCCCTGACCCTTTTGACTTTTTGCAATTTTTTCCCAAAAACCGGGCGACGAATGAACAGCATACATGGGAAAGAGAATCAGATAAAATATGGTTTTGTATCGCCACTAACACGTTGCAAACAGGTCGCTCCTTATCTGATCTGGCGCTCATGGGGTATCAGGGATACCATGGGTTGGCGCACCCAGACCATTGGTTGCTGCCTGGCAAGGTATGTTTGGCATGGTCGTCAAACGACATGGCCTAATATAGAGGATTGTCTTCTTCCTCTTCACCGAAAGCTAATTCTATCATTTTTTTTTTCAACAGTCTTCACGCCGTGCCCATGTTTCTCATTGCATCTTATGTGCCCGCGTTTCAAAACGTCAATCCCTACTTTTCACCCAGTCAATGGTACGTATCCCTCCTTCTCCCAGTTTTTGCGCTCTTCTTGCAGCATCTCTCCATGCACCTAGCAACAGGGAAATCACAATTGCCAACACTTTTACCAGGATCCATCTCTCCATCATGGTCTTTGAAATCTTTACCGTCTTCGTTCCCGCCTACCTGGTCATCCAATCCTGGGCTGTGGTTCGCCGCGTCAACGCCTCCAATAACCGCTGGGAAACCGCCTCGACAACAAGCAGCAGCGTCTCCTCCGGCTCCTTCACCCTCGTCCTCGACCTGAAGAGCTTCAGCAGCCACACCGTCTCGGAGAAGAACAAGCTCGACCTCCTCGACGAGGACCTCAGCGACCGCCTCCTCACCATGACGGCGCTCGACTACGTCCTCGGCAACAATCCCACCCCCCTGCAGTCCTTTTCCGCCATGCACGACTTCTCCGGCGAGAACGTCGCCTTTCTGACTCGCGTGTCTCGCTTCAGGGCCTCGTGGCCCGTCATGCCTGCCGGCGAGCAGGTCCTGGATGTCTACAACGAGGCCCTCGCAATCTACACCGACTTCATCAGCACCCGTGACGCCGAGTTCCCCCTTAACCTATCCTCGCGGGAACTCAAGGCCCAGGAGGCCATGTTCGAGCACGCCGCCCGCTTCGTCATGGGTGAATCGGCCGCCAATGCCGCCACCCCCTTTGACATTGAGACCCCCGCCTGGGAAACCACATCCACTTTTCCTCCTCCTTCTCCAGCTCACCCCACCGACGACGGCCTGGTCGACTTCCACCACGACCACCGCCATCAGTACACCGGCCGCGTGCCCGACACATTTTCCCTCGACGTCTTTGACCACATCCAGAGCCACATCAAGTATCTTGTCCTGACCAACACGTGGCCCAAGTTTGTCAGCGAGATGCAGCAGCAGGCGCGGAGGCGGTCCGACGAGTCCAACCGTACCGCCGTGACGGGTTTGTCGTCGCAGCAGAGCATCAATAGTGCTTTATCGAGGCGGCTGGCCAAGCTATTGCGCGATATGGGGTTGTAGTTTTTTTCCTTTCTTTCTTAATCGTCTCTTTTACAATGTGTGAATGCCTGGGCTTGTTATGCCATATTCGAGCCTTTTTCTCTTCTTCTCCTTTCTTTCTTTGTAAATAATAGACTCATGTCCCCCTTGTATATTATAATCGAGACCCGTGGATGCGCAACCTCTTATTGGTTTATATTCCCAGCATTGTGGATCTGGATCCCTATGCATTATAAGAACTGCCTCATTGTGCAACATCCGATTAATCTTTCTTTCTGGGATTATAGATTCATAGTATATTTTAATACAGATTGCTCTAGATATTATATATCTAATTAGTTTTCATTCTTAGTATCATAGAAATAGATCTAATATACAATATAATAAACTTGTCATATATATAATACCTAAAAAATCCTAGTTACTAGGGTCTTAGGTTTATATTCCCTATATAATAATAAAGATAGTCTATATATAGAGCATTTAATCAGTCTACATCCTCAGCATCGTGGATTGTGATCCCCTGTACAGTGCAATGACCTTGTTCCAAGCGTAATATCCGATTCATCTAATCCGCAAGATCCGGATTCGTACCCCCCCCCCCCGGTGTATTATATTCAAGACGCTGAACATGCGCAACACGTCAATGGTTTTTATGTTTTCCGAACTCAGAATTTCTGGATTCAAATTCCCTGCACATTACGACGAACCCGTCGGGCATGCGCCCCATCCTCAGGACTCTGCAATCGCCACTATCATTCGCTCCATGAGGATCCACGCCGTCACGCCCCAATGCCACCGCACTCAGAATCCTCTGTTAATCAATGCCTATTTAATGCGTCGCTTTATTAGCTATAGCTGCGCTGTGCCTGACAACGGGGTACATAGTAGTCAAGACTGGCGTTTCGGGAAATACAAATGAAGATGCAGTTCACAACAAGAAGAGAGAGGGAGAGCGAGACAAGGAAGATGCCATCACGGGGCAGGGCACAACTGACAAACACAAAAACATAGCACTCAGAAATCAGCAATATTCGAAGCCACCCCGCACTACGGACAGGCCAATGATCAAACAACCACGGACGTAAAAGACCAGAGAACAAAACACATGGCAATAAAGACGCGTGGATTGGGGGGGGGGCACCCAATGCTGCAGTTCCAAACCAGTATTCGACATTCGACTGCTTCATCAGCCCTATGCGGCACAGTACTACAAGCTGCAATTTCTGAGAACAGTCGTGATGATCTATGCGCATGAACGCGAATAAACCCCCTCGTTGCGACCCTCCTTGTCGGCTTTCTCGTCCGCCGAATCGGCGGCGGCTGTCTAGACAGTTCGGCATACTCCCGTGTACCGCACTACTGGTAGCCCCGATGGCATGGCGGGCGCATATGAAAAGAAATATGCACAGTCCATGTTGGGGAAAAAAAAAAAAAAAACACGTTTTAAATTGATAACCTCCAACTGGCACAAAATGGCAGCTTAATGTCGGCAAGTCGCCTCAGGTTGAGTCGAGGGCATGCCCCGAGCACAAATTGCTTAGCAAAACGGACACATTCCTCGGAACCATACCATGTCGTTAAAATGGCGCCTGGCCCGTGTTTGCAATTCCGACAATATGCCCTTTCAGAGCCCCAAAGACAGCCAGGGTTTGTAACACTCCTGCTGGGTCCAATGGCCAGCATGGTATACCACGGATTATCCATCATTGGTCAGGCTTGTGTGTCATGCCAGTCTGGCCGCATAGCTTCTCAGCAAACAATGTCACCAAAAACACATTGCCTGTCCATCGTTCCAGCTGCGCGACCACCATGTGGCAAGCCGAACCCAAAATACGGTACAGAAGAGACCAGCAATCAGTATTGTCGCATGAAGTGGTTCAACCATCTCGAAGCCGCATATGCTCGCACGCCAAGCTTTTCAAGAACCATGTGGCCTCAATAATAGCACGAAAAGAAAGGAAAAAAAAAAAGGTCATCGCATTCATATAGTCATGAGTTTCCGCGTCACGCTCTTCGCTTTGCTGGCCTGACATTTCTGATAGACCGCCAGTAATCGGCGACCACCTCGGGCGCCGTCTCCTCGACCGCCGCGCGCGGCACCCACGAGGCTTCCTTGGGGTCATAACCCACCCACTCGACGAGCAGCTTCTTGCGGTCTCTGCTGTGTTTGCGAATCGCATGTATGTCAAACAGGTCCGGATCATGTGGGTTCGTGGGACGTCCACCCTGACTCTTCCAGTACGCCAGCAATGCATCCCGCGCATCCTCATGCAGCACCGCCTCCTGCTCCCACGTCACATCACCATCTTGCCACTTGACCTGGATATCGATTGAGTTTCCAACCCATCGATAGTCCGTAAACTTGTCGAATGCGTACTCGGCTTCGGCGCCGGTTTCATCGACTTCATTGGCATTCGTCACGGGTTCATCGCTCTGCGCTTTTGTGGGCGCAATTCGTCCATCGGCAACGTATGGCTCAGCGGGTTCGTGTACGGCATCGCCTTGGTCCAGCGACACTTTGGCAGGCAATTGTCCGGACGGTTTTACAGCCTTTGCAGGCAACTGCGCGGATGACTTTGCGGGTGCTTTTGCAGTTGGTCTCGTCTTTGTAGACTTGAACGGAGGCGACGGGGGCACATCATCGTAGTGGTCCGACTGCAGTCCAAGAAAAAGAAAAGGAAAAGGAAAAGGAAAAAAAAAAAAAAAAAAAAACCTAACATTAGCATCGCTGCTTACACGGATCCTCTTTGTCTCCGCTCAAAATCCCCCTCAAAAAAAAGAAGGTAGGGGTCAAACCAACAGATTTAACGGATTGCCTCGCCTTCTTCTCGGGAAGTGATTTCCGCTTCAATTGCCTCGTCGGCAGCGTTGATTTGGGGCCCAGCGGCGAGGACGCGACGTCGCGATCCATCGCACTCTTTCGGGACGAAAATATCGAGGTGAGAATCGAAGTCATGGATGGGGATTTAGGCCACGATGATGAGCCGTTTGCGCGATGTGGACCAGGGGAACTATTGCCGCAATCCCATACAAAATGGGAAAAAAGAGGTTCGTCGAGGATGTTGGTGCTGTATATCATCAGTCGTTTTCGACCCCGCCGCGCTTGCAGAACAATCAGACGCGCCCGACGTTGAGTGGACGTTGAGTGGTGAGTGGCATGGGGACCTTTGGAAGGAGGCTTCTGGAAGCTCCTGCCCCAATTGCTGGCGCACCACAGGGGCCAATCCTCCGCGCGTTCCCCACGAGCTTCCCCCATCGACGACGAATGGAATCCTTGTACATTCCGGCGGGCGCCAAAAATCAAAGGTCCATCCAGCACACAGGGGTACTTGGACGCGAAAGCAAAAAGGAAAGGAAGGGCTTCGCCGGGGATCGAACCCGGGACCTCTCGCATGCGGATGCTTGGGGTGTTACCCTAAGCGAGAATTATACCACTAAACCACGAAGCCACGTGACTGAGGTACCTTTGGTGGTCAAGCTGACGATACTGTATACTATATAGCTTTTTGCTTGCAACGAAACTGCAAACTCGTGCTTTGTTTTTGCCATGGACGGTGAAATGTAACGGGTTTAACCATTTTTTTCACAGGATTATTACCGTCTGCGATTGTGGCCAAAGGAAGGTTCGGGTAACCTAGATATTTGCCACATTATTCTAGTCTAGCAGAAAAAGATTTCTTTGTACGTCCCGCTGCACAATGGTCTCATCTCAAGTAGACGGCATGGTTCAATGCAAGGCCCAGTTGCGCAACTACATCCACATGTGCATGTTCTTCATTTTTGAGGCTTGTTCTTTATAATCCAAAACGTCTGCTTCTTGCTTCTTCACGCGAATCGTGCAACTTCTTTCGCTTGTGCAGAGTCCAGACAACAACCGACCTGGTGCAGGGTAGGGGGAAAACGAAGGAAAAAAACAACTCAATAAACCGTCAACTGGCAGGGGTCTCAACCTCTTCGCCAGAGCGGGTCCCGTGCTCACGTGATGCCCGGCAACAAACGTCGACTTCAGTCTCGAAATTCAAAGGGGGATTTTTATCTACGTGTTCTTCGAACCGCACAGCAAGGATACATCAATGCCGAATGAGATGCCGGGTCTGCCGGTCCGGTCGTATGCACACCAACAATCACGTCCGCCAAGTCTCGCAGATCGCAAAGATCGGGAAGGATGCACAACTGGGTCAGGCGAGAGGCACCGTTGCAGCGACCACAGATCAGGGACATGTCAGCTAGCCAGTCGTGATGGTGCAAGGAAACTCGAGCGGGCGTATCTCATGATTGGAAAATTGATAAGGAGAAGAAAAAAAAAAAAAAAAAAAAGGAACACTGTACTGCATGCAGTCTGTCCAAAGTCCGCGGCTTCGGAGACGTCGGACGAATGACAGGCTATGTGATTAGTAATCAACCCTGCCGACGGGCCGAGTGTCTGGATGTCGGCAGATCGATCTCGCCAAAGAGGCGTTCCGCGGGGGGGGGGGGGCGGACGGGGTACATGATGACGAGTTGGAAGTCACAAAAGAACCAGACATTGAAAAGCAACGTGGGCTCCTGCGTGGAACTGCGGAGTTTAGAGTGGAGTGGTGGAGTGGTGGAGATTGAAGAGTGCCACCTTGGCTGGTCCGAACCACAGACACAACACACATGCACGAGCCAGCTTCATAAAGCTCCTTTTCGCCGGATTTGTGCAGAGAAGGATTCGGTTCTTCCCCATGATCCATCGCCGAACCGCACAACCGGAGACGGACGTTAGTCATGACAGACCAAAACGGTCCTGCAGCCGCTGCAACGGCCCCTGCTCTTCTCACGACCACGTCTCGGTTGGAAAACGACAGCCACGCGAGCAATTCTGCTTTTCCCACACCGACCGAGACCGAACGGACGAAACAAATAGAAGAGACGGAGCAAACTGGACAGACTGGAGAGGCTGGACAGAATCAACAGACTGAACCGTCTCAACAGACGCAACATACAGAACCAAGCCCGCGCCGCCAGGATAATGGCTACTTGTACGACTCGTTTCCCGTGGGCCATGTGGCACACGTTAGACATCAAGGGCCAAGCGGCAGACCTCAGATCGCACCAACCGCCCTGTCCGCCGGGGGCAAGTCCGGCGGAGCTCGCGTCCTGGCACCCGACCTCACGCGTGGCTTGCTCATGATGATCATGACATTCGACCACGCATCGCTGAGCCTGCACACCTGGCAGCACGGCACGGGACGGGACTCGGAACAAGATGGCCGGGTCATCACGCGCTGGAATTACACGACCGCCTACATCGTCCGGACCCTCACCCACCTCTGCGCGCCCGGCTTCACCTTCCTCCTGGGAATGGGCGTGGTCTATCTGGGCCGGTCGCGGACGAAGCTCGGCTGGGGCTCCGCGCGACTGGCCAGGTATTTTGTCGTGCGGTGCGTGGTCCTGACGGTCGTCACGGCCGTGTTGGGCCTCTTCGTATCCGGCGGCAAGGTCTACTTCATGAACGCGGTGCTGTTCGCGCTCGCGGTGGACTACCTGCTGGCCGGATTGCTGTGGTTGGCCATGGACAAGACGGAGGCGTTGCTGACGCGCATTCTTGCCCGCACGAGCACGAGGAAGAGCTGGCTTGTTGGCTCGTCGAACCAGGCCGCGGCGGGTGAGGATGCCGATGACGAGAGTATCATGCAGCCGTTGTTGAGAGAGCGGCGCGAGGCCGACACCTCATCCGAGGCGTACATATCATCATGGAGCATCCACAACGCCGTGTTGCTGGTTTTCGGCGCCATCGCCATCTTCTGGAACATCTGGCTCAGCGACGACGGCGGAGAATGCAAGTCCTCACCCTCTGCCGCCTCCGCCTCCGCCGCCGTCACGGTCACGAGTCCCACGAACCCCTTTCTGCGGATCTGGTTCTGGGTCATGACGCAGCCGGGCTCGCGCATCATGAGCGGTTTCCCCCCCATGGCCTGGCTATCCTTTGCCCTCTTCGGCATGCTTTACGGCAGAATCATGACCGCCAGATCCTGGACAAGGCAGGCCGCCGTGCTGGCCCATCTGTTCGCGGCCATGGTCTTCGCCATCGTCTTCGTGCTCACGCGCGTCCTTGAGTTCGGGAACCTCTCCACCGGCTGCCTCCGGACCCCGGATCAGGACGCCCACCCCACCCGGAATCCGTACCTCGCCTCACCGGCCTCCTTCTTCTACATAGTCAAGTACCCCCCCGACGTGGCCTTTTTCGCCTTCACCATGGCCGGAACCCTGCTCCTCCTGGCCCTCTTCACCGCCATCCCGCCCCGCATTGCCAAGCGCATGTCCATGCTGCTCGATTTCGGCACCAGCGCGCTGTTCTTTTACGTGGCGCACATGCTGCTCTTGTTTCCCCTCGGCGCCGTGGCCGTGATGCTGTTTGGACACGATACTGGTGTGCCGGACCCGATGAATCCCGGCCAGTCCAGGGGCGTGGATAACCTGTTTGGGTATTTTGCCTTTTGGACACTGGTCATTCTGCTCATGTGGCCTCTGTGTGCGTGGTATAGTCGGTTCAAGAGTACCAAGGGGGCGGATTCGATATGGAGATTCTTTTAGAGTGCGTGCGCCGTGCGCGCACCGTGCCAGCACCTATATTATCGCGAGAGGAATCTGTTCCAGAGATGCAGGGGGACAGAAATGCAGACTTTTGTATGTAGATGTTGTCTCTACTTGTATAGAATCGAATTATCGTGACTGAGTAATGGCTTAATTGAAGGCATCACATCAAAATAGAAAACCCCTACATTCATGAGAAAAAAAAAGAAAAGAAAAGAAAAGAAATTCTTATAAAGCACGGCGTCATTCATCATTGACGTAGCCCAAGAGTTCAACATTCCGCACCTCTCTCATCCTCTTATCCCCCGTAGTCCCTTCCCAACCCGTGCAGCCGTCGTGATTTGTAATTTGTGATTTGTGTGTGATTTGTGATGAGAGACCATGTTCCAGTCCGCCGAACCCGACACAAACACATAATTAGTGACAGGAATTGGCAGGCCGAATGTGAAAATGGGGCGCGTTGAAACTGTCGCAGCCCCGAGTCATGGGCACCCAGCCGTTGCAATAGCCCTGCTTTGTATCCACGTTGCCCTGGAAGGCGGAGAGCGCGCAGGCTCCCTGTGTGTCAACGCCGGTCACGGAACCGGTGTAGGGGATGTACTTGGTGTAGGTCTTGTCGTAGAAGTGTCTATGGGGCTCTTGTGTTAGTATAAAGGGGATTGAAAGGGTAGAGGAGTAAAGAAGGAAAGAAGGAAAGAAGGAAAGAAGGAAAGAAGGAAAGAAGGAAAGAAGGAAAGAATAAAAAAAAAAGAATAAAAAATAAAAGAAAGAAAGAATAAAAAAAAAAAAACCTAACACCTCAACACAACAGTAGTGAGTATCCCTTGCTTCTACACCAGACTGGACTGAAGAATCCTCTGGATTGAGGAGCGGTTGACTGTGAGCAACGGCCGCGAGGGCCAAGCTGCTAAGAATAGTGCTACACTTCATGATGTGTGTGCGTGTGCGTAGAACGTACTGGGAATATAATCTAGAGTGAAGGAAAAAAACGCAGGTCTGTAGAGAGCGATTGCTAACCAGGGAGGCAATTGCCTGTTTTGTATACTCACGTATCACGTCCGGATGCTGGGGCACGCCGGGGGCACCGGCGATGCCGAGGCTACCGGGAGTTTTTGCATAAAGTCTAAGCCTTGATGATGTAACACGGGAGCTGGCAGGGGTCATTAGGCTAATTCAGAATTCAGCACTGAAACTTGCCAAGACATGGAGTAGGATTCCTAGGTACTTTGGGCGCTTTGTTGTTTTATAAGCAGGTATTGTATGTAGGTGTATTTACGGCAGCATAGAATCTTTTACCCCAGTGCATAGATACTGGTGCCTGAGCTACTACCAGCCCTATACGTCATCACGTATGCTTGAATTTCAAAGAAGGGAGGGGCTTGTACCTTTGTAAGATAATTCAGGGGTAGACCAAGTCAAAATAGCCAATGACCGCATCGACGCCTTACAGAATCGGTTCCAGCATCCGCGATGCGCCTTCACCACTTGGAGGTGCCAGGCGCTGTGCGCGCGATAAAACAAGGGAAAAGACCAAAAAAAAAAGAAGGAAAAAAAAAGGAAAAAAGAAAACCCATGTTGCGGCGCTCATACCCCCGCGCCACAGGGCATGCGTTTTCAACGTGGAGATTCTATGCCAGGGGCCTCGCCAGACGAACGGCATGGCAGTGTCGTGACTCGTGAGTGGGGAGATTGGCGGAGATTGGCGCGTGCCAGGTCTGGAGCCGGCCGGACACGGGGCACGCGGACCCGGTGCTGATGCCGGGGGATGTCATCGTTCACGGCGACGGTCAGGATCGCGCATCCGGGGCAAACCTAACCCTAACCCTTTCCCCTTTCTTCATTCATCTTTTGCATGTTTTGCATAACCATCCCCAACGTCCAATCAGTAGCTCAAGAAGTGTGGGTACGTACGGCAGGGTACAATGTACATGTCCGCATTCTCGGCATCGATGATGTCATCGACGTGGTGCCGTCCCTCGCCGCGCAGAGAATCAGCTCCTCGGACTCATCGACTTCTGACCTCACCTCAGTTCATCCACGCGCGCCCGATCAGCCATGTCCGCCACCGAAATCATGACCCCGGGCTCTTCGGCCATCCAGCTCAACCCCCTGCCCGCCGAGCCAAACGGCAAGCAGCCACGCCAGACGACCGGATCCGCATCCACCTGCCCGCAAACGGCCTACGTCCCCGAAGCACCGGACCATGTCCCCGACGCTCACGCCGCGTCTGCCGTTGCCTCCACAGAGCGTGCCGAGCGGTGGAACGACTCGTCGGGCAATATGGCTCGTGTTGCGGCCACGTTTCTCACCTTTCTCGTCATGGGCGCCAATGATGCTGCCTACGGGGTGAGTTGATGGCGTGTTTTTGCTGAAGATTGTTATCGTGCTGACTTGAGGGAAATTCATGAAAAACAAAAACAGCCTCTCATCCCATATGTACGTTGCCTCTCATTCTCTCTGTAGAGAGAAGGGAAATT
>AFRA01001053.1:0-14105 GCA_000223055.1 Claviceps fusiformis PRL 1980
TGCCCCTGGCTCTCCCTTTTCTCCGCTGATGATGACCAGGTGAGCAAGCGACCACACAAGTAGCGGAATGTGGAAGCCGGGGCAAAACAAGCAAGCCGAATCTCACCATGGAACAGGAGGAACCGTGTCAGGCGAGATGATCAACTGGTCGTATTGAACCCATCCAGATGGAGCCGTAACCCACCTTGTTGTGCCCGAGGGCAAAGAGGTGCGACGCTCCGCCCTCTGGATGCGATACCGAGTTAGCCCACCAGGCCGAAAGCCATGCTTTCTGGACGGGTGGCATCTACCTACTTCTTAGTAGACAAGACCTGGCTGCTCCAGTGCTGGGGTGGACGTACGCGGACGTACGCCCCTGAACAGGCATGTACCGTGCCGTGTACATGCGTACTACATGCACATGCAGATACACACTCACTCATGGTGTGATGGCTGGCTGGCTGGCTGGATGGATGGGATGGATGGGTGGGTGGATGGGTGAGATGCTTCCATTTTCTTATTTTCTTTGCCCCCTGGGAATTCTTGTTTGTTTGCACACACCCCGGCCTCCAGGACGAGGCTGGCGGCGTCCACCCCTTCTGCCCTACCGCCTTGTCCACAGGGAAACTATAATTCCGACTTTGTCCAAATAGCTCCCGCTGGCGCCGGTATGGGTGGTTTGTCTGCAATACATCTTGTCTATATCTATTTCTAGGCCCCCAACAGCCCAAAACATATCCTCTTCAACGTGGTTCGCCCTCTTCGCCCAACAAGCCATCACCTCATTGACCTCTTCGAAGGTCATTTGTCTTTGTCGAAATTTCAAAGATTGCACACATGTTTTGCACAGCATCATCTGTTAATAGACCTCGACACTAAAGAACTTTTCGAGACTTACGCCCAAAGTAAACGCTTACTTGTCTACTTTCTCCTCGCGATTCCCGCAACATTTGCAGCAAACGTTACTCTTTTATTTCCCTATTGGTTAACCTTGAGATCACGAGTCCAGAAATAAAAAGCCAAGATATACTCGACCGTTTATTGTCTCTGTCCGCAGATCATACGTTTCGTCTTTCTCTCCCCCTGCCTCCTTTTTTCCACCTCTTTGGATCTGGAAGTGGAATCAATATTTTTTTCTTGGCCGAATCGACTAGCCAGAAGCGAGTTGCCGCGTGAAACAAAGACAATCAACCGACTCCCTCTTTGCTCTGTGGGCGTGGAGTGAAAACCACCCGCTTTAAACGCAAGGTTTATAAAGGTATATTTGTGGCAAAACTGTGCTTGGGGCATCTCAAACAAACCCAAGTAGGGCACGAAAAGAAGGCCAGCAATCATCCGACCACACGATGGCCTCCATGGCCGAGCAGTCTTATACCAGTCTGTTCTCACAACAGCAGCGTCACGCCGATTTCAACAGCTATCCCGAACCTCCCCGAAATCCCTATGCTTCCGCGTCTCCCATGCACATGGACCTTGGCGTGACTTGCCCGACCGCCACTTCAGTCGGATTTGAGTCAACACTATGTTCCGAAACCCCGAGCTACATCTTGACTGGTCATACATCACCCGGTGTCTATGCCGACGATATTGACATGAGACTGCCGTCTTCTGGCCTTTCCGCAGCGTCTATTCCCTCTGCGCCTTCATCAGTAGCCGGTTCACCGCAATCACATCACGGCCAACCAGGAATCTCGGATTGGATCAGCAGCAGCAGCAGCAATAACGGCAACGGCAACGGCAACGGCAACGGCAACACAATGAACCTGCATCCTAACATCGTGGGGAGCGACTACGTCGCTGGATCAGAGTATTTTCACAATTCCGGCCTGGAAGACTACAGTAGCTTCGACTTTGGCGCACAGCCAAAAACCTTTGTCGGTAAGCTTCAAGTATATTTGCCCTGTGCAATTTTGAATTGCACGCCAGTGCGTGTGTTGCACCGGTATATGAGCATCGTCCTTTGCCGTGTCACGATATCTTGAGAGGGACACCCCGCAATGCGAAAGTCTTCTCATTTCTGTGTTTCGGGATTCGCGCTCACAGTCATCCCCCAGGAATGGGCTCCTGCTCTTCCCAGCGTTTGTTGGTTGCTCTCCTTGGTCCACTACTTTGGTTTTTTTACCTTTTTTTTTTTTTTTTTTTTTTTTTTTTTTTTTTTTTTTTTTTTTTACCATATTGTGTCTGCAATTTACCTCATTACCACACTGCCACGTTCCCACATTCCCACATGATACGTCGCAAGTGCCGATTCGATATGCTCTTGGCTGGCTGCCGCTCCCCTCGGCCTTCCGTATTTTATTCCAGCGACCAGACAAGAGGTACAAGACCACAGGTAAAGGTGGGGGCCACAGTTCAGCTACCATCTTGCAAGCCATTTGACACCTGAGACATTCGCGTGGCGGGCTTGGCCGATGCAGGTGGTTTCTTTGATGCGACCTCATCGCCGAGTCGCCGACCAATAAATCCATGTTGAGTCTTGACAGTCCAGGCCCAGGTCCGACCCAGGCGCCAGGGCCTGAGTTGGCCTGCATGGGCCCTGCCGGGCTTTTTGGGCATGTCTTCCGTCGTCCGTCGCCGGGGATAGCGAGATGCAGTGTCGTGTTGCGATGCAGTGACTGGCCTGCACCGCCTGACTGCATGTGCCTGCCTGCCAATGCTGTGCTCCCCGCTCCTCCTGCCCCCTTTGGTACTGAGTGCCGGTTAAAGCTGGCCCATTTGGCCTGGCTGGCTCCCTCCCTCCCGAACCCGGGAAGGAAGGAAGGACAGAGGGGAGGGATAGACGCTGGGGCCGACCTTGCTGCCTCTCGGCCCCAGTTCCGTCCCATCTTCAAAACCTCATTTTTGATCCGTCTTGCGTCTTTGAAATGTCACTTTGCCGCCAATTTGATGCCGTGCACCGCAATTTCTTCGAGATAATCCATGAAGGTCATCTTCACAGCCATGGCCACTGACACGTCTTCTTTCGCTGCAGATCCCTCCCTTATTCACCCAGAAATTTCTCGGCCGCCGATGCCCATCTCACCTTATGACGCTCACTTTCATCATCCTTCCACGCACGCCTATGTCCCCTCGCCGTCATTATCATCCTCACCTCAGCCAAACCTGGTTCGCACCGATAGTACTTCCCCCTATCTTCATAATGGCTCTTTTGCTCCTGCCTATTCTACCAGCCCGTATGGCGCTACCACCATGGATCCCAACAGCCGCCGACTCAGCATGGCCAATTTCATATCCCCGGGAGGATCAGCCGAATTCAGTGGAGATGAGGCCAAGGAGAAGCAAAGATGCACGTATCCCGATTGCGGCAAGGTCTTCAAGGACTTGAAGGCTCATATGCTCACCCACCAGAATGAGCGTCCTGAGAAATGTCCTATTCAGACTTGCGAGTACCACATCAAAGGATTTGCTCGCAAATACGACAAGAATCGTCATACACTAACCCACTACAAGGGAACCATGGTGTGTGGATTCTGTCCGGGCTCCGGGTCCCCCGCCGAGAAGTCGTTCAATCGAGCCGACGTTTTCAAGAGACATTTGACAGCCGTTCATGGTGTCGAACAGACGCCTCCCAATGGGCGCAAGAAGACACCCACCGGCCTTGCCGCCGGCAAGAAGCTCACTGGTTATGCTCCGGATGCTACTGGAAAATGTAGCACCTGCTCTCAGACATTCTCCAATGCGCAAGATTTCTACGAACATTTGGATGATTGTGTGCTTCGCATTGTTCAACAGGAGGATCCTGCCGAGGCCATCAATGCTCAACGTTTGGCTGAAGTCGAAAACGACAAGGTTGTCCATCAAACATTGGAGAAGAATTACCTTCCGACAACGACACCGATCATGCAGCTGTCCCAGACCCATGATGACGATAACGATGTTGATTTGGCCGCCGACGAAGACCAAGGCGACTATGCTTTTTCCCGAGAAAACTCTGCGTCCTCCAGCAAGAAGAAGGGCAATCCGTTCAATGGCGTGCAAAAATCGCGCGGATTGACTCATTCTCGAGGTGGTGTGCCCATGGCAATGAAAACTCGTGGCCGCAAGAACCGTCGTGACTACCCCTCATCGTGGGGCTTCGATAAGGGCCAAATGACGATGCGAAAGCGCATAATGGCTGTATTTGATGGCCCTCGAAGACTTGCCAAGGATGACATGATGCTGTCAACTGATCATGAAGTCCGACTCAAGTTGTCAGATGGCAAGTCATATGTGACAGATCTTGATGTCCAAACTTTGAAGCGTGCCGAGGGCTTCCATCGGGCGACTGATGAAGAGAAAGGGCCATGGATCTCTGATGATCCCACTAAGGAGCAACTCAAGGAAATGCAGGACATGTTGAAGGCAAACTCTACCGCTTCAGTCTAACTCTCGACAAAGCTGGGCTGTCCATGCGATGTTCACGATGCATTCTGTAGGGGTTTTTTTTTCTTCTTCTTTCTTTTTTTCCACGTACAACCTTGATCATTCACATACAAGACTCAGACTAGAAGGGTATCATAAACCAATGGCGCTTGTAAATGTTCTAGTTTAAAAGCATCTAAAACGGGGTACTAATACCGGCAAGAAGGGGGTTATGGGCTTCTGATGCGGCGACATCAAAGGACGGAGTTTTCATTTTCAGGGGCGTATTGTTTTCCGTTTTAGGCCTCGCATTTTGGGCCGAGACCGTTTTATTGGTTTTCTTCCGATACCCTATGTTTTCTTCATCACAACATGGCAGCAGCTGTCTGCACAGATCTATTGAAAGGCTTGAAGATGCTTGCTCATCACACTTGAATAGAGATTTGAATAAAATTCTGGGTGTTCATTTTGAAATGTCTTGATATAAATATAGCAAATCGGAATGCTTTGTATTATTGTTCCATTATAAAAGCCTTGAAAGAGTTAAAAATCAATTATTTAATTAAGGTATTATTTAGATAAGTTTCAGTATTTTTACTTGCTTTTTGATCTGTGTTCACTCTAAATAGAATCGTACAGAGTATCACGTTTTAGCAATATATAAAACTAAATATCAATTATTTGTTTCCTGTTTTTAAATTAAATTACTTAATTAGAACTTATTAATAATCATTATCATTTCTTTTTTCTTTGGCCATGAAAGCACAGCACTGCCACGTTTTCCCCATGACTTAGGGTGTCGAGTTCTCACATCAGGGGTGCCATTCAATAAGGCTACTTACTTAGTATGCCGTTATCGTGGAGCAACTCTCTGTGAAGTCGGCGCCGGTATTCCCGCAAAAAATCGCCATGCATGTTCTCAGTGAACGAGGAGTTTTCGGCTGCCGTCAGCCGTCATGTGATGCTGTCCAGTAGCAAGCAAGCCGACCCACCCTCGCAAACCACCACTCCTTTTGTAGTCGTCGACATGTCGCAAACGGGAAGGAGCTGGTTTGATGAGCGGGTTTTCTCTTTCCCTTCACTCTTCTTTCCTTCTTGGTTCCTTTTTTTTTTTCGCTTTCCAATCGGCGGATCCTGTATTGCCATGGCGCTCACGGCACGAGTAGCTCTCAAAGGCGATGACTCTTTGGGACCAGAGGACTACTTTTCTGCGTCTCTGGGCGTCATCTTTCCCGATGATGTGACGTGCCAGCATGGCGACGCTGAGCACAGTCTCATATATACGTCACCACACCTGCCCAAGCCGCTGCATATCGAACTGGCGGACCCGACTGACGAAACAGACAGGAGGCTGTTTAGTCACCATCTCTGGAACGCGAGCTTGCTTCTGGCGGAGCTTGTGGAGAGGGATAGCCTTGGCGTTGGTGTGGTGGCGGATGCGGATGCGGATGCGGATGCGGATGCGGATGCACGTGTCGATGGCGTCGACGCGGGTGCAACTCTCGCCCAAAAAGGCCCAACGTTCGACATCAAGGGCAAATCCGTCCTGGAACTCGGCGCCGGGACCGCGTTGCCGAGCATCATGGCCGGTCTCCTGGGCGCATCTCGCGTCGTCGTGACCGACTATCCCGCCCCAGCCATCCTCCACACCCTCGAGCAAAACATTACCCGCAACATCCAGGCCGACTTGTCCCCGTCCAGCAGCCACACCACATCTCCGTCGTGCATCGCCGTCCACGGCCATTCCTGGGGCGATGTATCCTCCTCCTTTTGCCAAACCAATCGCCACTCGTTTGACCGTGTCTTTGCCGCCGACTGCCTCTGGATGCCTTGGCAGCACGAGAACCTGCACAGGTCCATGGACCATTTTCTCCGACGGGACGACCCGAAAGCCCGGTGCTGGGTCGTAGCTAGCTTCCACACGGGCCGTCACAACATGAAGGGGTTTTTCCAGGAGCAAGCCCTGGCGAAGTACAATCTCGTCGTGGATTCCATATGGGAGAGAGATTGTGATGGCAAGGAGAGGGCCTGGTCGTGGGATCTGGAGGAAGATGTCTCGATGAGGAAGCGGTGGCAGGTTATATGCCTGCTGAAGAGGACAACGGGTGTCGAAGCAGGGATAGTAAAAAAAGAAAAAGAAAAAGAAAAAGAAAAAAGAAAAGAAAAGAAAAGCAGAGGGGGTGGCAGGGGAGGGGGAAAGTCATAACCAACAACCGCGCTATTTTGGGTTCAGTTATTTGCACGCGTCAATTGGACATGAGCGAAATATTTATCTTGGCAAGCGATTCAAAACACTCATTTTTCATGGGACGTGGATGATTTGAAGGGGTATTGGAATTGAATAGATCGTCTAAAAACGCGCTACACTATGCTGCATAGATTTTTCTTTCTTGCCTTTTTGCGGCATTTTCTTGTTTGTGCAGAAAAGGCGGCGTGAGGGAAGCCGACGAAGCCAACATGACATCAAGGTCAAAATATCAAGGACACAGTTCCATCCCTTCCCTTTCACACCTGTTGGGCAACGTCTTCTCTCCTCCTAGTCTTGTGCCTCGATGCTTGGTCCCTTTTTCCCCACACTCACCACTAAATCGTAGTTGAGTCTGGAGTTTTCGGCCAGGCTCAGCGCTCTCTTGACCGTCATTTCGTGCTTCTCCTGGACCATTCTCCTGAGGGCGCCGGTCAGGAACCCGGCAATCACATCGACCGACCACGTGTCGGGGACCAAGTCCAGCACGTCTTGCACGTCGTACCATCCGCCGAAGCGCTCGAGCAGAGCCCCAGTCTGTTCCAGGCGATCGCTTACATCGGCAATGGCGAAGAACTCGGCCAGCACGACCTGGAAAAGCCGGTGTTGTTGTTCCACGCCCGGCAAGCTGTCGCTTCGGTAGCGCGCCTGGGGTCGAGAGTAGACGCTGGATCCTCCTCGGAGGCAATACGCGACGGCAGTGTCATAGTCTCCGAGCTGATGGACAAGGAGGCGGAGAGCTTCTTCGTGCCGATGCTGACGTCCTGCCAGGATGATGGTCTCGGGCACCAGCAAGTCGCCGGGTAGACTTTCGATGCGCGCTGCGATGGCAGCGGCATTGTATTCATGCGGGCCGCCGAGAAGCTGGAGCAAGCGCAGCCGACTTCTCCAGACCTCATCATCTGGCGGCGCATTCTCCGTCAGAAAGTTGTGGTATGTCGGTTTCGGCGGCTGCAAAGCTCTGTATGCATCGTACGCTGCCATGATGGTGTCCCGGCTCGTCTGTGAGGATTCAAGATCGCCGAGAACAACATCCAGATAGTACTTGAGAAGCTCACCCACGTACGATGTCAGGCCTTTATCAAAAAAGAGGTGCTCGAGGTAGTATTTGACTGCGGCAGGCGCCTCTGTTCGCAGGATGGCAACAGCTTCTGGGGGTTCAAATTTGGGCACCCTCGCCGCGTCTTCAGCGAAAACCTGGACGCCAAGCCGAGGGTTCTTCTTCGCAAGCCAGACTCCGTATTCCTGAACCAGAGACCGACTGCTAATCTTGCGAAGATAGTCCCTCACGCGTAGCTCGCCGCCTTGGAATTCCTTCATTGCGTCCTCTTCTCCCTCGATGATACGTTTCCATGTTGCCAAAACATGGCCAACCATCTTGCGGCTTTGATAGAGTCTGCTGAGAACGAAGAGCCGACGATACGATTCGAGTACATCAACAGCGCGATCGAAGCAGTCAACACCACCATCCACGAGTTCATTCAGCTCCGCTCTGACTGCTGCTCCTCCTCTGGCCGCCACGCCTTCAGGCGCGCGTTGATCCAGTTCGAGCAAGACAATCAGCAGGGCTGCGTCCACCGTTCGAAAGACCTCGCTCTCATCTGGCACACTTCCAAATCCCTTCATCTTTCTCCAAGACGACAAAAAGTGTCTCAAAAACTGCAGGACACGAGTAGCAACGTCCTGCAAGGTCTCCTGTCCTGATGTCTCGAACGAGACGCTGCGAAGAAACTGCTCGGCAATTTTCTTCACGCCAGCATAAATCCAAATTCCACGAGGGCCCTCAATTACATCCTTGCGGATCTCAGGAACCATTGACAAGATGACCCGAGGATCCAGTTTGCTGTCCACCAAGACATGTTCCAGGGCATTGAGCTCAGTATCAGCCATTTTTTGACCTGCGGAAGGTGCCAAAACACTGATCCAGAGGAGAAGCCCGGCTTTTTGTCGCAAATAGTCGAGCGTCATATAGTCCAGCTCGGTCCTGGCGTCTCGACCACGGATGAGGTTCAAAACAGAATACACGGGACGTCCGTCTATGTTTTCTAACCGTCCGCAAGCACCAGCGCCATCGAGGATGGTGTCAAGCTGAATGATCAAAGGGTTTCGAATTGCCCACCATATACGGTCACCGTTCCAGATAACCAGTTTTGTCTCGGCGTTAGCAAGTCGCCCTGTAAAGTCTTCTCCTTCCTTATTCCGAGCTGACTCCCAATCCTCGGGCAGAAGGTCACCATCGTGGAAATCATCAGGTTCTAAAGGCTTTTTTTCTTTAGACAGCCGCTCAATAGATACAGATATACTAGTATCAGGCCTCTCAGACGAAAACGTAGATGTCTCAGACAGTCTAGAAGAGGGCAAAAATCTTTTTTGACTTAGCTTGGAAACAACTTCATCCAGTCGGATTTGTCCTGGGCCCATGAGCGTCGACATGCCGTAGGGTTGTCCTGTGGGTGGCGAGTTGGCCTCGAGCCAGTATTTGGTCGGATTCGCCTCTTGGCCAGCATTGACGTGCTGGATCTGCAAACCAAAGCGCGGACCCTGGTCAGAATCTTGGCGAATGGAAGCAATAACGTGGCCATCTTGCTGGTCCCCCGGCCTTGTTTGTGACGAAATTGTGTCCGAATTACCTCCATCAACGACAATTTGCTCAGGATATTTGTCGAACTGGATGGTAGCTCTAGTAGGCTCTCCATCCAGACTAACAAACATGCCCAGGCCTGGCTCAGATGCTTTCGTCCCGATAACTAGCAGAAATTCTTCCGAGCTCGGTGAAGCTATGTGGGGTCGCAGACTAATAGAATTGCTAGAGGATGCTATCTCAGATTTCGGAGATGGTTCCGGGTCGCTGGTCATCGGCGCCGCAGGAAGAGGCTTATCGGCCTGCACAGGAGTCGGTTCATCATCATCGACAGGTCGATGATGACTGGTCACGGGTTCAGGCGTGGCTGATTGTTGGATCAACCCGGAGTCGCTTGCTTTACTCGATGTACGCTTGTGACCTTTGGGCGATTGCACATGTCGAGTACTGCTATTTGGGTTTACGGAATGGTTGTTGGTAGCAGCGGATTCAGCATCTTGAAAATGTCGTGGCATTCCAACCTGCTCAACAGGGGTCTCATCCAATGTCGATATGCTCATCAATGGTATTGTGAGCTGCCTGTAAATATCGAGCAGAGCATAGGATCGAGAGTCGGCAACGCAAGCGATCGAGTCTCGTCGCACCGACAAAACACTTCCAGCAAAAGTCACTTTCTAAATTCCGCCTGTTAGCGTTGCCATGTGTGGGTTCGCCCTGCAAGACTCACAGGAGCTTCCAAAACCCTGTCGGCCAGGCGCACGACCTGAATCTTTGACTTCAAAGACAGCAGAATGGTGGCATCATTTACTGACATGTCTCCTGAGCTACCATTGAAATCGGTCTCGTTCAAATCCACGCCGCCTATCCAACTACAATTCTTCACGACGCTGATACCGGACACGGGACTCAGCTCGGGCAGGGTGTAGAAGGCAGCTGTTGAATTGCACAAGATGCAAGCCTTGCCGATCTTGGGCAACAAAAGTATCTCCTGAACTCCCAGTCTCCCGGCGGGCGATGAAGACGACGAATCCAAGGATACTGGCGACAACCTCGAGGCTGGTATATATGTAGATCGTCCGGCTGCGTCGCCTGGATCAGGCGGTATTTGTACAAAGTGGAGGATTTCAGAAGCCGATGTGCCAATGTACAGATTTCCGTCTACTCACGCTGCTTTTTTAGTGACTTGACTGCTTGGCTATCCGCAAATGTTGCGGTACTTACCGTAGTATTCCACACAGTTAATCTTCACATCACTCTTGGAACCATCTGCTGACAGAGGTATCTCTTCTAATAGCGGTCGCAAAATATATGGCCCGACCTCGTCACCGGGCTGTTCCTCAGAGCCAGTACGCGGCTCTGCATTGTACGACGCCATGCCGGCGATTCTGTCAACTGCACGTTCGCAGCAGACGGGTCATATTTGCAGATGCCGAATCCCGAGAGACGTCTTCGAAGCCTCAGTCTCGTATCAATCGATTGCAAGAAAGACGGGTGCGTCTCGTCTGCGCTGTTCAGCGATGTCGAGAGTGCGACGATATGTTCGGTAAAGGCGAAACGGGAGGTTCGGCGAGGTTTCGGACTCGGACAAGCTCGCACTGACTGCGAGGGGAATGGACCATTTACAAGTCTCCGACGGTCAGATGGACGGTCAAGCTTTGTAGCTAATTATCGTTCTCGGCGAAAGTATCCTCAACTGTGGGCCATCATCTAAAGTCGTTGTCGGTTTGAAGATTAGAAACGTGACGAGTTGGAGTCTGCAGGCTGGTACGTGTCAGCTGGTAGCTTTCGAGGTCACCCCAGCTGGTCAATACAAGTACTGTACCAGTCAATTGCTGTCGGGTGGGGCCGGGTCGCTTGCAAGTTGTCTGGTCCCACAACTTGGCGGTAAAATGTCAAATCATTGGCTGGCCAGCCTGCTTTGGCACCACTAAACCCCACAACCGGCGGCTAAGTTAGGTCTAGTAGCCACATCAGTCGCTGTGATCCGGGCCGCTGCGAGTCGCTGTGACGGAACTACCAAGACACGTCAACCTTTGACTCCAGCTGTGCATCATCCCGGTTGTCCTGAAGAACTTCCGGCATCCTGTATATGCATGTATCGCCCGTATCTGGCTTGAAGAAGGAAGATAAGGAAAAGATACAGAAAAGGAATTACACACCAGTTTCCCGCCGCGACTAAGTCTCAACACATCGCACTCGTGCAATGGCTGACGCTGCGGATGCATCGGGCTCTGCAGCTGCTCCAGGCACGATAGCGTCAACCATGCCAGCCGTCGACGGAGTGGGAAATCAATTTCAACATGCCATTTCGGCTTGGCGAAGTATGCTCATGTTTCTTTTGTTTTTTTCTCTCTCCTGCCAGGTGCTGTCCCTGTAGTTGCTTACTAGAGTTGAAAAACAGGCGTCGATCTTACCGCTCTAATTTCGAGCCTGGACAATACTGCCTCGGAAATTGTAACCTATCAACGAGACTCGACAGTTCAACGCAAGGAACTTGCTCAGAAAACAAAGGAATTTCGAAAGCTAGACGATGCAAGCAAGTTGAACGAGATTAAAGGCCTACTGAAAGGTATACCTTCACGGGTTGCTTCCCCCCCCCCTTCTTTAAAGTGCCAGTTACCTTGGTTTATGTGCTGACCCCATCACTTAGCCTACCAAAACTTCATCGACCTTCTCACAAATCACTCCAAGTCCATCAACTCGGCATTCTTACAAACATATAGTTCTATATCAGAAGTGCCAGATCCATACCCCCTCCTCGAGGCATCTGTGGATTCCATGCTCGTATCTGAAGAGACTATTCCGAGACTCACCGAGGAGAACAAACATCTTCAGAAAAATGTCGCGGGTCTCACGTCCCAACTAGAGGAGACCGAAGTACAGCTTCAGTCCGAACGATTGGCACGAAAAGAGATCGAAACAGCCCTCGAAAGCCGGGTTAAGGAAGTCGAATCTTCTTGGAATGCCGTGCTGGAAGAAAGAAGAGACAACTGGGAAGCCAAGGAGAAGAGTCTGGAAGAAAAGGTGGAAAACCAGGATCGACTTCTCAATGAAATGCGCGCCAGTTATGAAGTCAATCAGCGCCTTGGCAAGACCACTGAGGATCAAGCGAGCAAGCGAGCCTATTCGTCAAGTGCTGAGCTCGAGATGCTTCACTCGGATATCGAACGAACAAGCTCTCGACTTGCCGAGGTGGAAGCTCGTAATGAGCAATTGCGGTTAGAATTGGCAAAGGCCAAGTCCGCCTTCTCGACGCAACCTGAAAGGTCACTCGACGACGAGCCTAGTTATATGCGCATGAGAAGCGAGAACTCATCGCTCATCCGCAAACTGGATTCATCCCGAATGGAAAAAGAAACAATGAAACGCGAGTGGGACTCGCAAGTCCGTACATTACAACGGGAAACTGCGCATTTGACGGATGAAAAGGAAACTCTCAAGGCTAGAATCCAGAAATGGGCCGACTACGAGGACATCAAGCAGGAGCTGGAGGTCCTCAAAAGCATCGAGTTCTCTACAGGAGATGACGAAGAGGCGCAAGACAAGATCCAAGACGGCGAGGAAAAGGGAGACTCGCTGGAAAAACTGCTTTTGTCGCGCAACAAGAAATTGGGTGATGAGCTCACCGTCCTTCGAGTCTCTCACCAAGACCTTCAGCGCCGCTTGGAAGACTTGCAGGAGGAGCTCTCAAGGACCAATGCCGAGCTGGAGAAGTCACAGAATTTGAACCAGAAGTTGGAAGAGGACCTCGAAAACATGCAGTCGGAGGGAGCCAATGCCTTTCCGTCTGGCGCGTCGGTTGCGGGCACCTATGTTACTCGAGCGCAAACCCGAAAAGGACGATTGTCACCCACCTCGTCCATCATTAGCGGCATAGATCCACGCATGGCGCCTGGGGAGCGGGAACCGATGGGAGGAGGATCTGGGATTCTGCCCATGGTGACAGCACAGAGAGATCGGTTCAAGAAGAAGAACACAGAGCTCGAGAACGAGTTGACCGAGACGCATCGGACTGTGCAGCAACTGCGACAAGAGGTCGCCGCGTTGCAAAAGGACAACCTCAACCTGTATGAGAAGACGAGGTATGTGTCGACGTACAACCGGGGCGGGTCGAAAGCGACCTCGTCCACGGCGTATTCCAGCAATCCCAATCCTTCCTCTGTATCGATTGGAGGAAGTGGGAGCCCAGGAATCGCCATGGACAGGTATCGCAAGGCCTACGAGTCGAATCTCTCACCATTTGCGGCTTTCCGTGGTAGGGAGTCGGCTCGAGCATATCATCGAATGAGTCTTCCGGAAAGGGTGGTGTACTCAATCACACGCATGGTCCTAGCATCTCGGGCAAGTAGGAATCTCTTTGCAGCATACTGCGTGGCACTTCACGTTCTGGTCTTCTTCTCACTCTATTGGCTTGGTAGCACAGATGTTGAAAAGCATGCGGCCGGCCTGAGTTCCTCGATAGCAGCCGCAGGTGGTGCTGGATCAATAGGATCAGCTGCCAATCATGGCAAGTGGAAGCAAGATGGGTTCGAGGGTTCTTGAAGACGTGTTGCCGTAATGCTTACTGTATGTACCCCTGTGTACATGTAATTTTTTGTGTACCTAATGTAATCGGCCCCCCTCACGAGGTGTCGAAGATGAACACGGTTCGTTTCAGCAAACCGAATCACTTTGAGCTCTGAATTGAAACAGACAGAGAGATGGACGGACGGGCGGATAAAACATCCTGCTTGGCTGCCAGTGATGCGCGCTTCGGATAGGATGCTGCACATGTGCACACTTGTGCAGCGCGCACAAGGCAAATCAAGCCGCCCCATTGGGACACTTTCTATTTTTATGTCAAGGCGGCCCGTTCTGGCGGCCGACGACTGAACCATCACGTTTCGGCCGTCTCATCCATCGGTTCCTTTTTTTTTTTTTTTTTTTTGTGTGTGTGTGTGTGTGTGTGTGTGTGTGTGT
>AFRA01001054.1:0-14094 GCA_000223055.1 Claviceps fusiformis PRL 1980
GATATTAAAAGTTCTCTTCTAGGCTTATAACCTATTAAAAAAAAAGAGGTGGGATCTAGATCCCTAGAATTAGAATTATAAAGGCTTATATACTTTTAACACTCCCCCTAGACTTATAATACGCTAAGTATTAGAAATAATGGAGGTGGGTGCTATAGAGCACAGCTTACTAAGGTAGTGGGCTTAGTGAGCGTGCACGTACAGATCCACTGCTCTGCAGAGCAGAGCACTGCAGCAAGCTGCAGTCCACTATATCTCACGTAAAATAGAAGCTTTTGCGTTGCTTTTAGCACTATTTAATTCACTAAAGAATTTGCAATAATAATATCTAATAAAAATTATATCTAATCTCTAACTTTGCAGGTGTGCGCAGCTGGCAAGAGTGATTCTAACGGTCCGTATGGTCGGCGGCTGTGAGGGGGTTTTTCACTTCCTTCCCTTACATACCTACCAACCTTATTGGTGGATCCTAGTCGCTAGCTAGGCTTTGTGAGCTACTTTCTATTTTCTGTAAAATTTATTTGTATGGGAAAATAAAAAAATAGACTTATAGCTATATAAATTAGCTGCTAACGTGCTTATAATTAGTTAACTTAGTAAAAATCAATGCATAACACTAAAAAACCGATTTTTAGATATTTATATAGAAAGAAAGCCCGGAATTTAGCAATAAAGAATCTAGTTCTAAGACTTTTTATAAATTCCTCCTTATTAAGAAAAACAGTAAAAAATATATATTATAGAGTAGCCACCTTCCCTAACTAAGCAGCCATTAGCTGGCTTAGTTACATCCTTTAATCCGTTCCTCTGTATCTTTACTGGTTGCCTTATAAATCTAACCTAAAGACTGGGCCTACCTTGCAGCTGTTAGTCCGACCGCGTAACTGTTAGAATAGGCAGAAAAGGTCGAAAAGTGAGGATTTATGGGGGCCTCGCAGCTGCGAGCCCACGCACACGTGACCTTCGGTCGGAATTCCGTGGTTATGCCACCCGCGCGCGCGCATGCTTGCCGGCTTGCACTGGCTTACAAAGCCCCCTATAAAGTGCTTCTATCAGCGCTATAATTATAGCACTAATAGTGAGGAATCCCCTATAAATAACCCTGTTATTTTCAACAGCCACTATGGAGTGAGTAAGCTTATACTAATATTCTAATACTCTTAAAAAAATCATTTTTTTTTCTAGTTACGGCTGGGAATTGAACCCACGGCCTCGCAGAGCAGTGCTCTACTATAGTGGCTTTTACGTAAGGTGTGTGCAGTGCAGCCAGACCACTGCGCCACTGGGCTTATAACCTGTTGAAAAAAGAGAGGTGGGATCCGGATCTACTGCTCTGCAGAGCAGAGCACTGCAGCAAGCTGCAGTCCACTATATCTCATGAAATATGGAAGCTTTTGCGTTGCTTTTAGCACTGTTTAATTCGCTAAAGAATTTACAATAATAATATCCAATAAATTATATCTAATATCTGACTTTGTAGGTGTGCGCGGCTAGTAAGAGTGATTGATTCTAATGGTCCGTATAGTCGGTGGCTGTGAGGGGGTTTTTTACTTCCTTCCCTTATATACCTACTAACCTTATTAGTGGATCCTAGTTACTAGCTAGGCTTTGTAAGCTACTTTTTATTTTCTATATAATTTATTTATATAGAAAAACAAAAAAATAAACTTATAGCTATATAAATTAGCTACTAATATGCTTACAATTAGTTAACTTAGTGAAAATTAATATATAACACTAAAAAACTAATTTTTAGATATTTATATAGAAAGAAAGCTTAGAATTTAGCAATAAAGAATCTAATTTTAAGACTTTTTATAAATTCCTTTTTATTAAAAAAAATAGTAAAAAATATATATTATAAAGTAGCTACCTTCTCCAATTAAGTAGCTATTAGCTAGCTTAGTTATATCCTTTAATCCATTTCTCTATATCTTTATTAGTTACCTTATAAATCTAACCTAAAGACTAGGCCTACCTTATAGCTATTAGTCTAACTATATAACTGTTAGAATAGGCAGAAAAGGTTAAAAAGTAAGGATTTATAGGGACCTTATAGCTACGAGCCCACGCATACATAACCTTCAGTCGGAATTCCGTGGTTGTGCCACCCGCGCGCGCGCATGCTTGCTGGCTTGCACTGGCTTACAAAGCCCCCTATAAAGTGCTTCTATTAGCGCTATAATTATAGCACTAATAGTGAGGAATCCCCTATAAATAACCCTGTTATTTTCAACACATTGTTAAAACGTACATCTCCCTATTATGCTTCGAAATTCGCTAGCGCTTTAGTGTCCTCTAGGCTCTTAAGTAGCTCCTATATTGGCTATATATAGCTAACCTATTTAACTAACATATTATAGTAGCTGCCTTAACCTCTAGCATTCTTTATAGCTAGGATAAACTTAACTTAGTACTTATAGGGCGCATCTATACTGTTATCTTAGGGCTAAATAGGGCCTAGTTAGGAGTTAAGTAAGTCCTAAGAAGGGAGTGAATTATCTACTATATATTTAATTAAATTAATATAGAAAATAGGGTAAATACTATTAGGGATATTTAGTCTAATAGTAAGGGGTATAAGAGCCTTAAGTATAGTATATTTAGCTATAACCTAGTCTAACTTCTTACTTAGGTAAAGGGTTTAAATATTATAAAAGCTAAGCTAAACCTTATTACTAGCTTAATACTATTCTATAAGGTAGTATAACTAATTAAAAGACTCCTATTAATATTATTAAGTAAAATTAATAGTAACCTAAGTAAGCGCTATTCCTTACTTAATATACTTAAGGAACTAAACTACCTACCCCTTAAAGGATATTTAGCTTTATATAAAAGCTAGTATATATTATACTAAATTAATATTAAACCTATAGAGGGCTATATATATACTAAAGCTAGTAACTAATAAGTTATAGTTATTAAGCATAAGCTAATATGCTATTAAGTATAAAGGCTAGTCTATTTAAGTAAAAGAGACTATAATATATAAAACTGCCTAAACCTCTTAATTTATATATTCTATACTTCTATTAGTTTAAGGGTAGTAGGATATAGAAAGAAGCTATTAAGTCCTTATAAGGAAGTATAGTAATAATTAAAAGCTACTTACTTAGTTTAAGCTATAGTTTAATATAATACTTAAAGGGAACCTATAGAAATACTACTAGTAATTTAGAAAGCATTAAGTATATGCTTTAGTGCTTATACTTATTATAGCCTTTAACTAAATATACTTAAAGAGGTAGTTTATAATAACTATAAGAAACTAAGGGGTATTTAAAGAGTTAGCTAAAAGGTTAGTTATAAAATCTACTAATATCTATAACTAATACCTATCTAGCGCTAGAATAGGCTATAGAAGGCCTTAGTATAGGCACTAGCTCTTATAAGCTTTATAGCAGTAGTAATTCTATATATACTATACAATATTTATTGATATACCTTTTTAGTAATAATTATAATAAAGAGCTTAAAAGGTTATATTCTTTCCTAAGTAGCATAATAGGGGTAAGTTATAGGTTTATTAAATTAGTATAGTAGTTAGGGGCTTATACTATAGTATTTAAAGGTAGCTATAAAATAGTAAAGCTTTATAAGCATTAATTATATAATCCTTAACCTACTAATATATAGCTACCTTAGTAGGAAATCTTGAAGCCTTTAATTATATTATTATAATCTTTAGGTAATATATAGAATTAGCTTATATACCTTAATTCTAAAGGTTTTAAAGATAGTTATTTATAAAGAAGTTATAGCTTTATAAATTAACTACTATATTACTAATTAAAGGCTAATCCTACTTTAGTAATAAAGTAAGAGAGGTATAGAATAGCTATAATAAGTATATAACTAATATTAGGTATAGCAATAGCTAAGCTAATATAAAGTCCCTTAATTTATCCTACTTATAGTAAAATAGTATATTAAAGTAGGCTATTTAAAAGCCTAGTTAGTAGTAAAGGTAAAAATTAAAGAAAAAGAAGGTCTCTACTTAGCGTACCTAATATTTTAATATTTCCTAAGGGCTTATAAAGTATTCTAAGTTCTTATAGTTAGTAAGGATTATAAATAGCCTAAAGATACTATAAAGCTTAGTAAACTATACCTTAAAGTATAAAATAACACTAAGTAGCTCTTTATTATAAATTATATAGTTTTATTAAAGGGCTATAAGCTAAGTAAAGTAATAAGTAATAGGTTATAGTATACTTACTATATTATACTATAAAAGGCAACCCCTAATAGCCTCCCTTAATGCATTAACCTTTACTACTATATCTAAAGTAAAGTCCTATTAAGCTAGAATTAAAGCTAAGGAAAATATATTTTTAAGGCGCTAAAAGGCTATTTAGTAAGCTAGGGACTAAATAAATAAGGCGCCCTTTCTAGTAAAGTTAAGTAAGGGTTTAATAAAGTTTAAAAAGTTAGCTATAAATTCCTAGTAAAAGTTTATAAAGCCTAAAAAGCTATATATACCCTATAGCTATATTAGTGCCTTTTATTTATAAATAGTAGCTATCTTAGCTAGGTTTAGTTACACTATATAGCTAGTTTATACTATAAACCCTAGGTACTTAACCTTAGTTATACTAAAGGTATACTTACTAAGGTTAAGATATAAGCTAGCCTATTAAAGGTAGGAAAGAATCTCCTTAGTATATTATATATACTCCTTATATATGCTACTAATGTAAATAAGGATATTATTAAAATAAGCTATTATATAAACCCTTAATATATCCCCTAAAGCGCTATTAATATAATATTAAAATATTATAAGTGCTCTAGCTAAGCTAAAGGGGCAGATAAGCTATTTAAAAAGGCTAAAATATATATAAAAGGCTATAAAAGCCTTATCCCCTTATATAATATATAGGTAATAGAAAGTAGTATAGATATTTGATTTAGTAAACTATTAAGCGCCTACTAGGGATTATAGAGTTTCTTTAATAAATAGTAATAAGTATTAGTTTAAATCTATAATTTTATTTAATACTTTATAGTTTATATAAAAACACTAACCTTTACCTACTTTTTTAATTAAAAGTATTAGTATAGCTATTAAAGAGAAGGAAGCTTTAATTTAGCCTTTATTTATAAGGTTTATAATTTATTTTTATATTTTTAGTAACTAGTTTTAAGGTATATTATAAAGCAGCGCCTAAGGTAGGTTTAATAAGCTACTATTAGAGTTTTATTATAATTAAATATAATAATTAGCCTACCCTTAATAAGAAGGAAGAGCGTTAGTGTTTTTATAGTAAAATAAATCCTTAAAGTTAGCTAATTTACTTAGTAAAAAAAAAAAGTCTTTATCTTTTCTTAAAACTACTAGGTTTACTATAAATATAAGAATAATATTAATCTTTTATAGGCTTATAGATATAATACTGCTTACTTTACTTAACTATAAAGCTTAGTAAGCTAATTCTATATAAACTAAGCCTATAATAGTAGTTATTAGTAAGGCTACCCCTTAGGTATTTAAGGCATAAATCTTTAGGCTACCCTATATATAAATAATAAAGAGGCATTAAGTAGTATATAATATAATATTATTCTAAGCTATTTATAGCGCCCTTAGAATGCAGTCTTATAAAAAGCTTAGAATTATATAGGCTACTATAGGGAATAACTAGCTATTTAGGTTAGCGCTAAACTAAATAAGGTAGGTAATTTTTAAGCGCTAAGAGGCATTAGTATAACTATACTATATAACTATTATAGTAGTAGTTAGTATATATAGTTAAGCTAAGGTAAGGCATTAAAGGCCTAGCCTTTAAACTATATATTTACTTATAATAGTATAGCTATTATAACTACTATTTACTTAAGTATTAATAAACTTAGAACTATTATATAAAAAAGAAAGAAGAAATAATGCCTTCTTTATATAATATTCTATCTCTTTATAAATATTTAAGCTAATATTATTATAGGTATAGTATAAACTAATACTACTAATATATATTCTATTACTAAAACTTATATAGTAAGGCTATTTTCTTTTAAACTAAAGTTATTATTATTACTTAGTGCCTTTTTATTAAAGGTATTTAGGGCCTTAATATTAGAACTCTTTATTAAGTAATAAATAAAAAGCTATATATAGCTTTAAATAAGGTAACTATTACTATTATAATATAAATACTAATAAATAGCTTTATAGCACTTAATAATATTCTATAAAACCTAGGTTACCTAAATTATACCTATAAAATCTATAGGCTTTATACTTAACCTACTTCTACTAAAGAACCTATAACTCTATCCTAAGCTTAAAAAACTAATAGAATTAATACTTATTATAGCTATATTACTATTTTAGTTATATTTAGTTTAGGCATAATAATAAGCCTTAATATACTTCTTAATTTAGTATAAGTTAATATTTAAGGTAATACTATAGTATTATATAACTACTATATAATAGTTAGAGTAAGGGATATTATAGCTTATATAATAATCCCTTATTTACTTATTAAGTTTAACTTAAAGTTAAGTAAGTTTTACTATATTTACTTAAGTACTCTTTTTTATAAGGTATAACTTTTATTTAAAATAAATAAAAAAATTAGTAAACTATTTATTTAAGTATTATTTTAGCTAGTTTAACTCTATAATTATATATTTCTTCTAATAAGGATTTATAAATATAGTATTAAGGTATTTAAGGAAATAGCTTAGTATATATTAATAGTTACTATTTAGCTTAAAAAATAAAGCTACCTATACCTAAATCTTAAGTAATAAATTCTAATAAATAAGAAACTACTTATTATAGTTAGTACTAATAAAGTCCAAGTTAGCCTCTAGCTTATATACTATAAAGCTTTACTAAGCTTAAAATAAAGCTTTATTTCTATTATAAAGGTTCCTTATTAGAAGTAGCTTACACTTAAGTTATACCTAGTTAGCTTATATTAAGGTATTTATATAGAATACTTAGTTTATTATAACTATATAGTAGTATAGTTCCTTAAGCTAAGCTACTATTAAAGTAATAGTTTTATAAAGGTAGTGTAAGTTCTATATATTACCTAATTAGGCTACCTATTTATAATACTAAGGATTTATTATACTATTCTTATAAAGATAAATATTATAAGTAGCGTTAGAATAAATAATAATTATTATAAACTAGCCTAAATAATAACTGTAATTTAGTATTAATAAAGTTATTATTATTTATAAGGGGGAAGGAAAGGTTACTATCCCCCTCTACTATATATTTAATTTATATATAATATATGCTTATAGGATTTGCCCTCTAGGTAAGGTAGGTTACCTTAGATGCTCCTTACATGCTCCTCTCTTGTTCCGCTAAGGATCCGAGCCTCTAGCTCGAATCCATCACATTCTCCTCCTTAACTAAACTTTCTATTAAGTTAAAGAGAGCCTTTAAAAATATATATAGCTTAATAAAGTATAATAAAAATAAAGATAAGGTTTTCTTTTAAATTAAGTATAAGGAAAGCTAGTTAAAAAGCTAATAAAAAGTTAGTAATAAGTAATAAGTAAAAACATATAAAGAAAGAAAAATAACTTATTATATAGAAATCTTTATACATAAACTATAAATAATTAAATTAATTCATAGTAATAAGTAATTAATTCATAAATATAAGCTATTATATTATTATATTTTAATAATATCATTAAATTAAAGTAAGTTTAAATAATAATTATACCTTTTTGATATACACTAACTTATTTATATTCTTTATTTATTTAAAGCTAAATTTGTAAATATACTAAAACTTAAAAATACTTTAAATTATTACTTTTTTCTTTATAAAATAAAAGATATTTTAATAAAAATATACTTTATATATATTTTACTAAAAGAATATAATAAGTTAATAGTAATAACTAAGTAAGGTTATTAACAGAGAAAAGGGAATTCTTTAACTTATACAGTAATGACTTTTATTATTATATTTATAGAAAGTATATTTAATACTGGCTTTTATAAAGTAATAAAAAAAACCTTATTAATAAAAATAATAATTACTTTATAGTAAGTTACTTATTATTAAAAAAGCTATATACTATAGAGATAAAAGTCTTGGTAATAATAAATTAAAGCTATATATTATATTCTTCTTAATTATTAATAAAAAACTTAAGCTATAATTTTTAAGTATAAATTTAATAACTATATTATAAATAAAAAAGCTTCTCCTTACTAATAGTAAAAGTATAGGTATTAGTATTACGTTAAGTAATTATTAAAGTATAAAAAACAACTTATATTATAATAATTATAATATCAATAGTAGAATTAAGCTTAGTAGTAATATAATAATAATATTTTATTAAAAAGGTTTAATTTTTAAAAGCTATAGTAAACTAATTAAAAGTTAGTAGCTAAAAAGTAAAAGAGTAGTTAAAAAACTTATAAAAAGTTTATTAAAAAAAAAGCTATTTATAAAAATAATAATAAGTAACAAATTAATAAAGAATAATTAAATAAAAAAAATTAATAAAGAATTTAAAAAAAAAGTAATAACTTTATTAAAAGCTAGTTAAAATAAAAAACTTATAATTAATAATGAGGTTAATAAAGAAAAAAATAAAAAAAAAAAGAAAGAAAAAAGAAAGCTTTTATAATTATTTAGAAACTAAGGAAATAAGGCTATTATATATAAAGGTAATGCTAGCTAAGTAATTAAGGCACTTAAATTAGTAAATTATAATATAATAGTAATAGCTTAGCTATTTATTAATAGTTATTAATAGCTATAGTAATAAAGTAAGCCTTTAATTTAATAATAAAACCTTAAAACAAAGAAAGTTAGTTATAGTAAACTATTTTTTTTATAACTTAATAAATTAAAAGTATTATAATAATTATATAAAAGCTTAGTAATATTATTATAGGTTACTTTTATTACTAAATAGCTTACTTTTACCTTTAAATTAATAAAATAAAGAAGAATTTAATTATTTTTTAATAAAACTAAGTATATTATAATAATTATATATAAAGCTAGCTTTAATACTATAGCTTTTTTAATATTCTTTTTTAACTTTAGCTAGTTAACTTATATTATTAAATTAATAAAGTAAGGTAATACTAACTACCTTAGTAAATAAAAAAGTAAGTAAGTATAATAAAAAAAATAAAAAAAAGTAAATTAAATTACTTAATAAATATATTATAATATTATTATAACTTTTAAATAAAAGAAAAAATAAAGTTAAAATAAAAGTAAAGTTAAGAAATAATATTATAATATTATAACTAAAGGCTAATAAATTAAAATATATATAAAATAATACCCTTAATAAATAATATAATAATAATATAGTTATATAACTAGTTAAGTATATATAATATAATACTATTACTTAACTTAGGTAGTAAAGTTAAGCTATAGAAAATAAAGGTATTTTTAGCTAAGCTTAGCATTATAATAAAAATACTTTATATAGAAATAAATAAAATATTATAATTACCTTAAGGAAATAGTAAAATAATAATAACCTATTTATAAAACTATAATTAAGGTAATAATAAAAAAAAGAGAGTATTTTATTATAGCTACTTATAGCTATAATTAATTATATAAAAAATATATAAATAATTTTATAAAGGCTTAAATTAAGTATAAAAAAGTAAGGTATATAATAAGAACTTTATTATAACTTAATAGTTTACTAAAGGAATATATAAAAAAAGAAAAAAGAATATTTATATAATAGGGTAAAGATTTATACCTTTAAGTACTACTCCCTACCTAGTAGCTACATTATAGTATATACTCTATGTCTTAGTCCTTACTCTACTAAGCCATCTCCTATAACCAGCCTTAACACCAAGCTTTATACTAACCTTAATAAATATAAATTTATTATAATATATATTATCTTTCTTAGCTTTATAATAATATTTAATAACATTAAAATAAAGCCTAACTATATTACCTAAGTATATTCAGGTAGTAGTAGAGTAGCTACTACCTTATAGTATATTAGATATTTAGTGTTTCCTAGGGTTTCTAGGATTCTCAAGTACTTTATTTAAGAACATAATAAGATTACTATTCTACGAATAAATTTATTAAAAAGTAATAATAAAGGTCCTTTATAGCTAAGTAATAGTAAACTAGTAGTATTTAACTAATTTAAGTAAAAATTCGTTAAAGCCCTTATTTTTATTTACTTTAACTTAAAAGCACTATTTAAAATACAAATAAATATATTAGCCTTTACTATAAAGGCGATTATAGCTTAGCTATAGCTAGGTAGCTAATACTTAGTAGCTTATATATTATATAAACTATTTAAGCTAAAACTAAAATACATAATGCTAAATAGTAAGCTTCCTACTATTAAAAAGGCTTTTTACACTTAAAGGCACTACTTAGCTTATTTAAAGCACCCTATTTAAGTTATTATTAATTGCCTAAATTATAAGTACCTTGCTATAAAGCTAAAGCTATTTAGTTATTAAGTTGATACCTTAAATAAGCTATATTTATTTAACTTTATTATAAAGCACTGCTTAAGTAAGCTAAACTTAATAAATAGCTCATTTTATAAACTAAACTACTTTTGTTACGTGCTAGATGTTACACGTAAATTAGGGGTACTTATATAATAGGTGTGGTATGTTATAAAGTTATAAGGAGAAGGAACACTTAAGTTATAAGTAAGTGGTTAAGTGTATATATAGTTAAAGTTATTCTCCTTTAGCTAAATATAGCAAAACCCTTCTTTTATAAGGTAGGTTTTACCTTTAGAAATAGATTATAATAGGTCCCTTCTTTATAGAAAAAAATATAGCTTATCCTAAGCTATATATAAATAAAAAAGAAAAAAAAAAGAAAAAAAAAACAAGTAAGTCTATAGTATTCTATACTTAAGCTAAGAAATTAAAAAAAAGGAAAAGTAATATTATAGAAGTCTATATTTAGCTAGGTTATAGACTAATTTATAGAAGCTATATATATAGATAAGGGGTAATGTAAAAAATAAGTAAATTTTATATATACTATAAATAATTATTTATAGAAAGACCTTAAAAACAATTAACCTTTAAGCTATAGCACACTATATATTTATATATTGCCTAGCTTTACTATTTATTATTATTATTAGTAAATATATTATTCTTAAAGGAATTCTCCTTTATATTATTAAGTATATTAAGGAGTATACTAAGTGCCTTAGAGTTCTATTTATTATTATTAGTAAATATATTATTTTATTTATTATTATTATAAATAAATATATTACTCTTAGTAAAATCTTTCTCTTTATTATTTATTTTATTAGGAACTATACTAAGTGCCTTAAAGTCCTTAGACTCTTTATTAATATCTTTATTATAATTAGAGTTATTATGGTTTATATATTAGTTCTAATACTTTATTATAAAGTAAATATTCTTTATTAGCTTATATTATACTATAGAGATAATAAGGATTCTTTTAAAGATTATTTATTTATAGTAATTAAATATTATATTAAGTATATGAATATTAAGATTTATTACCATAGCTTTAGTTACTCTTTAAAATATAGTTAAGCCCTTATTACTATAAAGCTATATTATACCTAAGTTAGATTTTACTTTATTTTATTAAAAGCTATATTATAATATTTTTTTCAAATCTTATTAATATAGATTTTATTTCTTATTTTATTAATTAATATACTAATATAGATAATAAGAGTATAAATGCTTTTAATACTTTTATAAAGGGCCTTATAGTATATATTACTTCAGAATAAGTAATATTTTATAAAGATATTACTTAAGTCTTTTATTTTTTAAAGTAAGTAAAAGCTTTATATTAAGTATTAAAACTATAATAGGTTTTAGTAAAATAAATAAAGAAATTAATGCAATATTAAGCTTTATAGCTATTAAAAAAGTAATTTTATTCCTTAGGTTTAATATATTTTTGTTATGGACTAGCCTAGATGGCGACTGCAATCTAGTGTCGATGAAGTTATTATTATCTATGAGGGGGAAGGAAAGGTTACTATCCCCCTCTACTATATGTCTAGTTTATATATAATATATGCTTATAGGGTTTGCCCTTTAGGTAAGGTAGGTTACCTTATATACTCCTTATATACTCCTTTTCTATTCTACTAAGGATCTAAGCCTCTAGCTTAAATCCATTATATAGCCCCCTACTACGCTATTCCCTAGCTATAAAATAGTTAGTAAACAGTTAGGTTATAATAATACTATTAGGTTATAAGTAATATGCCTTACTAGGTAGAACTATATATTTAAGCTAGTCCTAATCCAGCGCCTAGTGTTAATAAAATAAAACCTAAAATAAAAACCTAAATAAAAAATCCTAAATTAGTAAGCTAATTATATTCTAAATATTAACTATAAATCTCTTAATTAGCTCCCTTAAGCTTATTAGTGTTATTTTACTATTATCCTTACTACTAATATTCTATATCTATTAAGCCTTCTATTTAGATATTAATTAATACCTATTTATTCTCTATTATTATCTAATATCTTTCCTATATACCTCCTATAATAATAATAAATAATTCACTACTATTATTTACTAAATCTAAATAGTAAGCTCCCCTATCTCTATTACTTTACCTATTCTAAAAAAACTAAGGTTATAAAATTATATTTACTACTACTAATACTTCTCCTCCTCCTTCCCTACCTTTAAATAGCTACTATATCTTAGGCTATTATAAAATAGAAGGTAATTTAAAGGATAAGTTATATAGCCCTATAGATCTCTCCTAGCTTAATATTTAATACTTATTCTATATTCTCTATATAGTAAATAATAGCTTATTTTTATATATACTAAGCCCTAGGCACTTTTATAAGGAGTGCTAAAGAAGGAAATTAATCTATATAAGGGATATTATTATATTTACCTAAAGTCCTGCTCTCTACTACTTTATTTATAAAATAATAGTAATTATTTACTATAGTAAGGCTATAAAGATACCTTATATTCTTACTTATAATATCCCTAATAATAAAGAGAAAAAGGTTATTTTAAATAAGCTATTTAAAGCTTTATATAACTGCTTTACTACTACCCTATATACTATAGAGAAGCGTGCTATACCTACTATTATTACTAGCTTTTTACTTATACTATTCTTTTATTTACTAGCCTAACCTTAGTTTACTGCTAATAAAATACCTTTATATTTACTACCTATTTTTATTATTAATTCTACTATTATTTACTTATTAAAGACTAGTATTAACTATACTAATGCTTAGTTATTTAAGGTATAGCGCTAAGTTAAATAATTAATGCCTATATATTAAGATTTATTTACTTAGCTTTAATTATATTAGCCCTCCTTACTAACTTACTTACTACTATATTTAAAGAAGTAGGCATATATACCTATACTACCCCCTTCTATTTTATTAAGTATAATACCCTCTCTTACTATTATTATACCTCCTCCTACTACTAATATACTTTCTTTTACTAATATTATAATACTACCTATTATTTATTAGCTTCTAATATTTATAATATTTATACCTAAGCTACCCTTAAGTATCCTTAGTTTTATACTATAAGGGCCTAACTTATTTTCTACTAGCTAAAAGTTACCCCCTTTACCCCCCCTTAGCTTACCCTCTATAGCTATATTAGCTAGGTATTATAAAAAAAAAAAGAAAAAGAGAAGAGTCTAGCTAGTAACCTTACTTAAGTAATAATAAGGTATAGAAATATTATAATTAAATTAAAGCCTAAATAAGGCCTAGTAGTATTAAAGTTTATATTAAATAGTGTACTATATAGTGTTAATTAAGAGTTATAGCACACCCCCCTTAGTTTATTATTAAAATATATATTTCTTTATTATACTTTAAAATTCACTAATACCTTAGTATTCTTTAAATTCTTAAGTAGCTTTTATATTAGCTATTGTTAAAAATAACAGGGTTATTTATAGGGGATTCCTCACTATTAGTGCTATAATTATAGCGCTGATAGAAGCACTTTATAGGGGGCTTTGTAAGCCAGTGCAAGCCGGCAAGCGTGCGCGCGCGCGGGCGGCACAACCACGGAATTCCGACCAAAGGTCACGTGTGTGGGCTCGCAGCTG
>AFRA01001055.1:0-14082 GCA_000223055.1 Claviceps fusiformis PRL 1980
TATATACCCTTTACCTAACTAAAGGGATATTATAAAGAATATATATAAAAAGTATTAAATATCCCTTTTAAATACCTTTAGCTTCTTTAACTAGCTTTTAATATAGTATAAGTATTATAATAAAATAGTAATTATCTTTAAGAAAGGAATTAAGGTATTCTATATTATAATATAAGAATATAAGAATTCCTTAGTATATACTTAATGCTTTATAAATAAGTAATTTTATAAGCACTAAGCCTTTATATAAGTATATATTAATAATATTATAATTTTCTCTAATACCCTTAAAGAATACCTAGTTTACCTTAAAATTATATTTAAAATCCTTAAAAAGTGCTACCTATATATAGTAGCTAAGAAGTTATTTATTAGCTATTTATTAATTTAGCTTTTAGGTTTTATTATAAATATAAAGGGTATTATTAATACTAGTAACTATATTCAGGCATTTAAAAACCTTTAAATGCTTACTATACTTTTAAGTTTTAAAACCTTTATTAAAATAGCTAGTTTTTTTTATATAAAGGTTCTTTAGTTTAATTTATATATTAAACCCCTATAAAATAGAAAAATTAAAATACTTTAAAACCTTTATAAAAAAAATAAACTCCCTATTAAGTTATTTAAGTAAATATAGAAATATATAGCTTAGTAAGTAAGTTTTATACCCTTAAAGTAAAAAATTATATTTTTTAAAGTAATTTAAAAACTCTTATATATTAAGATTCTGCTTTAATACTATAACTCTAAAAGGCCCCTTTTCTTTAAAGTTAATATATATAAGAAGGGTTTTAGCTTATATACTTTCTAATTAGTAGTTAATTAAAATAGTATTAATATCCCTAAAAAGGATATTAGTAGTAATAAACTATACTCTATTTTATTTCTTTTTTAGCTAACCTTAGCTATTAAGAAAAAATATAGTTTAATAAAAGTAGAGATAGCTATAATTATATAGGGAATAAGGAAACTAAAGAAAATAGCTTAATTTAATATATTAGCTATAAATATTATTATTAATTACTTACTAGTAAAGAGAATTATTAAGTATACCTCTTTTATAATAATAAATCTTAATAAAACTAACTTTAAGCTTACTAAAGTTACTAATTATCTCTTATAATTTAAAATCTATATTATTTATATCCCTAGTACTTTAAATATAGTACTTAATATACTTTTTTATTTACTAATTAATATTAGCTATAGAAAAGTAGCTAACTATAGTAGCTTTAATAAACTTAATACTTATATATACTTTAAAGAGGAATTTATAGCCTTTATTATTATAAATAAGGATTTAAAGAATTCTATTATAATAAGGTACTAATATAATATAAAGTATAGCTAAATTATTAAGGGTATTACTATATATAGAGAAAGGTAACACTAAGCTAATTAAAACTAATTATAAATTCCTCTATATAACTAGAACCTTTAAGATAATAAACTCCTTTATTACTAAAATTTAGAAAAATTATACTAACTTTATATTCTTTAAAATTATATAAAAGCTCTCCTTTAGCTAACTTATAATAATACTTACTATTTTAAAGTAAGGAGAATAGCTAAAAAGCTTTCTATAGTCTACTTTCTATATATAAGTAGCTAAATATATACCTATATAGTATACTATAATATTTATAGAAAAAATATAGTTTTTTAATCTTAAGCTTTAAAGAAAATAAAACCCCTTTAAATAAAGCCTATGCCTTTTTATAGTATTTTATTAAATTTTATTATAAATATACTAAAAGTTAGCTTAAAATATATAATATAGGTAGTAAAAGGATTTACTACTTATAACTCACTTTACTTAATTAACTATTTTTTTAGTAAGAAAATAATTCTTATCTTTAGCTATAAAGAGTATTTAGTAAAAATCTAAGCTAAACTTCTATTAAAAGGACTTTACTTTATTAATAAGGGATTACTATAAGAAATTATTAGTAATAAAAACCTTAGGTTTATTTTTAATCTTTAAACTATACTTTTTTATAAGCTAAAAGTAAAATTCTTTATAATAATAGTATATTATTTATAAACTAATAGTATAGCTAAGTATAAAAATTAAACTATAATTATTATAATATAGTATTATACTATAACTAACCTAAATATCCCCTAGCCCTTAATACTTTTAGCACTTTAATACTACTTTAATAATATAACTATAGCTTTAATTAACTAATTACTTAATAAACTTATACTTAATTATAAACTACTTATAGTAATAAACCTTTTTTTAAATCTAAATAAATTTATTATAAACCTTAAAGATACTAACCTATTAATGCTTTAAAAGTTATATTAAAAGGAAGCTAAGTATATTATTATAATAATAGCTATACTTATAAAAATTAAATATAACTTAAGGTATAACTTAGTAGATATTAATATAAAGAATATAGTATACCTTAGGCTATACTTAAAATATAAGCTTTTAAGTAAGCTTAAAAAAAAATAATCTTTTTAATATACTAAACTATATAAGGTTTTAAAGTAAATCTTCTCTTTTTTTTTACCTTAACTTTTTATTAACTTTAAGGGTTTATTTAATAGTTTCTATAACTTATATTTAAAAACTATAGTAAAATAAAAACTTTTTTAAAAAAATTAAGCCTATATTATTATTAATAAACTTAATTAAATTAAAAGAAATAAATTATTAAAAAATTAAAAGAATTTAGAAATATTATATATAATTTTTTTAAAAAAAGAGTAGGAAGCCTTATATTAATTTTTTAATTTATTAAAAGAAATACCTTACTAAAAATAATTAGTAGATTTCTAAGGAAAATATATATATTAATATTATTAAAATAGTTAATAAATACCTTACTATAAATACTATTAATTAAAATAAGAAATACTATAAAAAAGGTTTTATAATACTTTTTAATTAATAAATATTTTAAGTTATACTAGCTTTATATTTAATTTTATAAATATATATAAAGATTTCCTTATTAATAAAAAATATTAATTATTTCCTAACTTTTAGTATACTATAAAAGCTTACCTTAAGCTTATTTCTATAAAAGCCTTATTAAAGTATATAAAATCCTTTACTTTCTATATTTATTTACCTTCTTTTTTTACCTTTTTTTCTTTATTTTTTTATCCTTTTTCTCTTAAAAATTTATATACTATTACTTTTTTTTCTTATATTAATTATTTAGATTAATTTATAGCTTTCATTAACTTATATAAATATATTACTTAAACCTTAAACTTCTTTAAGCCTTTTTATAGTATATTAAACTTACTAGCTAAAGGTTATTAGTATTAGTTTTACTAATTACTATACTAAACCTTAGTAAAAGTTAAGCTAGAAAAAGTATTAATAAAATATATATAATAAACTTCTATATTTTTCCCTATTTTTATACATTTAAGCCTTTATTAAGCCCTATTTTTATTAATAGCTTTTTATAAGCTTTTTAAAAAAATTAGCCTTTAAACTTAAAAATAATATAAATTTTTATAATATTAATTTAACTAACTTACTAAAACTTATATTTAACCTTTATCTTTAAAAGATTAGTATTTTAACTAACTAGCTAGAAAATACTTATACTACTTAGAATAGTAAGTCCTATAATAAATATAGTAATAATATAAGTATACTCTATATTACTCCCTAGACTATTATAGTTAACTATAATAAAAATAAGGATATTTTTAATATAAATAATATAAATAATTTAGGAATAAGTAATACTAAAGGTATTAAAGCTTAAGCCTTAGTAGGCTAATTCTTAATAAATATAATTAATAAACTATTAATTACTACTAGGGATATAATAAAGTATATTACTAATACTTTAATATACTAATATTTCTATTAATTTAAAAAAGCTAAAAGTAAAATATATAAACCCTATAATAAATTAAATAATATTAACTTTATAGCTATAATTAATATAAAGAAAAACTATATAAAGTAGTAAGATATTAATAAGTAAAAACCTAAAAAAAAGGATTAAGCCTTTAAAAATATACTTTATATCTATAGTATAGAATTTACTAAGTCTAAAGCTAGAATTAGCTAAAATAAATTTAGTATTAAAAAAGATAATTCTTTTTATAAGCTATACTTAAAAGTAGTAGCTTATTATATTAATATTTTTAAGGGACTTAATACTTAAAGTAGTAAGGCTATAGTAGCTATTATAAAAGGTAATAAAGCTTAAGCTAAAGGTAAATTAAAACTTTTAGTTATTTATACTACTTATAACTCCTTTTAAATAGCTATTTTTATTTAAAAGAATAAAAATAGCTATAAAAACTATTACTTAACCTCTTAGCTTTTAGCTAAAGCTATTATTATTACTAAATATATAAGTAATGCTTTTAGCTACTTAAATAAAACCTTTAGTAGCTTTTTAGTAATAATTAATAAGTTTTACTTTATAAAAATCCTTAACCTAAGTACTTATAAAGCTATTATTACTACTAAGTAGTTATTAAGTATATAAAATAAAGTCCTTATATATATTATAGTATTAAAAATAGCTATAAAAGCCTTTAAGTTTACTATAATAAACTATAGTAAACTATTTAAAATATATTATAATAGTATTAAAAGCTTTATAAATATTTATAATATTATAAAAATTAAAACCCTAGAGATAGTTAATATTAGAATTAAGAAGGCTACTAAATCTATATTTATAGTAAAGGCTATAAAAAATATAAAATCCTATTTTATTATATTAAAGAAATATAAATCTATTATAGCTACCTTAATCTTTACTATTAAAATCTTTATTAAATTACTTTAAACTAAAGTAAAAGCTATTAAAGCTAAGGTATAAACTATTAAAACCTTAGTAGTGCCCTTTATAAATACCTTTAGGTTATTTATTATAATATATTTTAATAAATATAATAGAGTTAATACTCTAACCCTTTAGTTAAGGTATTTTATATATAGTAAGCACTAACTAGCTAATATAAGTAACTTAATAACTATACTATAAAAAGGGAATTCTAATAATTTATTTAATAGAATATTTTAGTATTTTTATTATTTCTTATATTATTATTTTAGTAGTATTTTACTATATAAATTCTAATAGTTATATAAGTATAAGTAATTTTAAATATTTATATTACTTTTTACCTTAAAGGGGCTAAAGTTAGTAAAAAATATAATAATTTAGTAAAATAGTTTTAATTTTATAACTTTTATAGTTAAAAATATAGAATCCCTATAGGATTTTACCTATAATTAGTTAATATTAAAGTAAATAAAATATATATATACTTTTAACTTTAAGCTATAAAAACTATATTTCTATTATATAGAAAATATTATTAATACTAATACTTACCTTAGGTTATAAAATACTATAATATTTTAGTTTTTTATTTACTTAGCTAGGGCTATAGTTTAAATACCTAAGTATACTACTAAGTATAAAAATCTTACCTTATTATAATACCTTTATAACCTTTTTTTAATTAATAATATTATTACCTTCTTATTATAGGCTACTTTTACCCTTTTTTTTATTATTATTATTAGTATTTTTTTTTATACTTAGCTATACTTTTTACTATTCCTTTAATAGCTACCTTTTTATATAAAACTATTATTTTCTTTATATAATTATATAAAGTTTCTTTAGTTTTAATATAAAAACTATTATAATTAACTATATAATACTAACTTTACCTTAAAAAACCCTTTTAACTAAAAAGAAAATTAATTAAAATTATAAAAAGATACTTAACCTTTTTACTAAATTAAATAATATATATTTTAAGGCTTACTATAGTACTAATACTATAGGTAGTATATAATAAATAAAAAAGCCTTTTATTTTTAAATTATACTATATTATAACTACTAAAGACTTTATTAAAAAAGGTTTTTATAGAATATTCCTACTTTATAAAGTCTATAAATTATATTACCTTTTAATAACTAATAGCTTATTAAAGCTAAATATAGCTTTTACTTATTATATTATAGAATTAAGTATAAATACTTTTATTTAGCTTACTTTAATTATAATTATTTATATTAATAAGACTTTTACTAAATAAAACCTTTAAACTTATATTAAAAGTAGTATTAAAAATATAATAAATTTTTATAATAGAATTATTTTTCCTAAAATCCCTTAAGCTTAATAGCTTATTAATTTCTTTATTTATTTTACTAAAACCTATAGCTATACTAATATTAACTATATTTTTATTACTTATTATAAACTAATAAAAGACTAAGCTAATATCTTTATTAAGTATTATTTATACTTAGTTAATATATACTATAAGGTTCTCTATATTAATATAAAGAGAATCTAAATACTTATTACCTATATTTAAATATTAGCTAATAGAATAAGCTATAATATATATATTAATAATACTTAAAAGGATTAATATAGTATAAATACTAATAAAATTAAATAAAAGCTTAACTTTAGTATAATATATTTTTATAAAAAGATAGGTTTTACTTAATATTAGAAAAAAGCTAAGGCTATAGTTATAACCCTTAATATCTATACCCTTAATACTATAGCTAACTATTAAAAATAAGAGATTTTTAAAAGAATCCTAATTAACTCTATAGTTTAATATACCCTAGCTAGTAATATTTACTTTATAATAGTATATTAAAACTATACTATAAACCTTAATAACTCTATAGCTAATAAAGCTATTAATAAAGAGAAGGCCTTTAGTAATAATAATATATCTATAAATAATAAAAATAAGTAATAATAGTGTAGAATAGTAGTATACTAGGGGTAAACCCTAGAGGGTATAATAGTTTTCTAAGAAATATAAAATATAATACTAATTTTACTTACCTATATTTTCTTTCCTTATTAGTATAACTTCTATAGGTTAAGCTATAATCTAGTTATATATAAACTATATAGCTTTATTTCTTTTCCTTTTAATCCCTTAGCTTTATAAATAGGCTATTATAAGCTTACCTTTTTCCTTTCTTTTTCTTTCTTTTTTTTCTCTTTTATTTAAATAACCTAGAATAAACTATATTTTCTTCTATAAAGAGGGGATTTATTATAGTCTATTCCTAAAGGTAGAACCTACCTTATAAAAAGAGGGTTCCACTATATATAGCTAAAGAGAATAACTTTAACTATATATATACTTAATTACCTACTGTGACGGGGGGAAAAAGAACAGCACCCCCCAACTAGCTAGGTTAGGGACCGTTAGCAGCTGTTGGCGACTGCAAGCTAGTGCAGTTATGAGGTTATCGGCTGGCCGGCAGTTGTCGGAAGAAAGAAAAAGGAAGAAAAGAGAAGAAAAGGGATCTAGGTCATCGGAATAACGGTCCGGCACCGAAGAGAATAATAGGGATCTAGGTCATCGGAATAACGGTCCGGCACCAAAGCTAATAATAGAAAAATCTAGAATATTGAATAAAATATATCATAATTCAAGGCCTAATACCTAGCTTATAGCTGCTAATAGCTGTAAGCTAGCTATAAGTGGTTAAACTTTTTTAAAGGTTTAAGTGCAGGTTGTCTTTCTATCTAAGAATTTAGCAATTTGCATTGCTTATATACTGGATGGAAGTCACGTGCCCGCAGTTGCTAACAGCCGTTGCGGCTGCGCGGCTGTCAGAAATACAGGGACGGGGGACTTTCCCCCCGACACACTACCTATAACTTAAGTGTTCCTTCTTCTTATAACTTCATAACGTACCACACCTATTGTGTGAGTACCCCCATTTACGTGTAACATCTAGCACGTAACAATAAGCTACTTATAATAATAAACTTTTTTTTAAATTTAAATAAATTTATTATAAACTTTAAAAATACTAATTTATTAATACTTTAGAAGTTATATTAAAGAGAAGCTAAGTATATTATTATAATAATAGCTATGCTTATAAAAATTAAATATAACTTTAGGTATAATTTAGTAAATATTAATATAAGGGATATAGTATACCTTAGGTTATACTTAGAATATAAGCTTTTAAATAAGCTTAAAAAGAAATAGTTTTTTTAATATACTAAACTATATAAGGTTTTAAAGTAAATCTCTCCTTTTTTTTTTATTTTAATTTTCTACTAACTTTAAAGGTTTATTTAGTAGTTTTTATAGCTTATATTTAAAAACTATAGTAAAATAAAGACTTTTTTAAAAAAGTTAAGCTTATATTACTATTAATAAACTTAATTAAATTAAAAAAAGTAAACTATTAGGAAATTAAAAGAATTTAGAAATATTATATATAATTTTTTTAAAAAAAAGGTAAAAAGCCTTATATTAATTTTTTAATTTATTAAAAAAAATACTTTACTAAAGATAATTAGTAAATTTTTAAGGAAGATATATATCTTAATACTATTAAAATAGTTAATAAGTACTTTATTATAAATACTATTAATTAAAATAAAAAATACTATAAAAAAGGTTGTATAATACCTTTTAATTAATAAATATTTTAAGTTATATTAATTTTATATTTAATTTTATAAATATATATAGGGATTTTCTTATTAATAAAAAATATTAATTATTTCTTAACTTTTAATATACTATAAAAGCTTACCTTAAGCTTACTTTTATAAAAGCTTTATTAAAATATATAAAATCCTTTACTTTTTATATTTATTTACCTTTTTTTTTACTTTTTTTTCCTTACTTTTTTATTTTTATTTCTCTTTAAAAATTTATATATTATTACTTTCTTTCTTTATATTAGTTATTTAGGTTAATTTATAGCTTTTATTAGCTTATATAAATATATTACTTAAACCTTAAACTTCCCTAAGCTTTTTTATAGTATATTAAATTTACTAGCAATAGGTTATTAATATTAGTTTTACTAATTTCTATACTAAACCTTAGTAAAAGTTAAGCTAGGAAAAGTATTAGTAAAATATATATAATAAACTTCTATATTTTTTCTTATTTTTATATATTTAAGCCCTTATTAAGCTTTATTTTTATTAATAACTTTTTATAAGTTTTTTAAAAAAAAATTAGCCTTTAAACTTAAAAATAATATAAATTTTTATAATATTAATTTAGCTAACTTATTAAAACTTATATTTAATTCTTATCTTTAAAAAATTAATATTTTAACTAATTAGCTAGAAAATACTTATATTACTTAAAATAGTAAGTTTTATAATAAATATAGTAATAATATAAGTATACTTTATATTACTCTTTAAACTATTATAGTTAACTATAATAAAAATAAGGATATTTTTAATATAAATAATATAAATAATTAAGGGATAAGTAATACTAAGGGTATTAAAGCTTAGGCCTTAATAAGCTAATCCTTAATAAATATAATTAGTAAACTATTAACTACTTTTAGGAATATAATAAAGTATATTACTAATACTTTAATATACTAATATTTTTATTAGTTTAAAAAGGTTAATAGTAAAATATATAAACTTTATAATAAATTAAATAATATTAACTTTATAGCTATAGTTAATATAAAGAAAAACTATATAAAATTCTAATATATTAATAAATAAAGACTTAAAAAAAAGAATTAAGCCTTTAAGAATACTTTTTATATTTATAATATAAAATTTATTAAAGCTAAAGCTAAAATTAATTAAAATAAATTTAATATTAAAAAAAATAATCCCTTTTATAAACTATACTTAAAAGTGTTGAAAATAACAGGGTTATTTATAGGGGATTCCTCACTATTAGTGCTATAATTATAGCGCTGATAGAAGCACTTTATAGGGGGCTTTGTAAGCCAGTGCAAGCCGGCAAGCATGCGCGCGCGCGGGTGGCACAACCACGGAATTCCGACTGAAGGTCACGTGTGCGTGGGCTCGCAGCTGCAAGGTCCCTATAAATCCTCACTTTTTAACCTTTTCTGCTTATTCTGACAGTTACGCAGTCGGACTAACAGCTATAAGGTAGGCCTAGTCTTTAGGTTAGATTTATAAAGCAACTAGTAAAGATATAGAGGAATGAATTAAAGGATATAATTAAGCTAGCTAATGGCTGCTTAGTTAGGGAAGGTAGCTACTCTATAATGTGTATTTTTTACTGTTTTTCTTAATAAGAAGGAATTTATAAAAAGTCTTAGAATTAGATTCTTTATTGCTAAATTCCAGGCTTTTTTTTTATATAAATATCTAAAAATTAGTTTTTTAGTGTTATATATTGATTTTCACTAAGTTAACTAATTATAAGTATATTAGCAGCTAATTTACATAGCTATAAGTCTATTTTTTTGTTTTTCTATATAAATAAATTTTATAGAAAATAGAAAGTGGCTTATAAAGCCTAGCTAGCGACTAGGATCTACTAATAAAGTCAGTGGGTATGTAAGGGAAGGAAGTAAAAAACCCCCTTATAGCTGCTAACTATACAGACCATTAGAATCACTCTTGCTAGCTGCACACACCTATAAAGTTAGATATTAGATATAATTTATTGGATATTATTATTACAAATTCTTTAGCGAATTAAATAGTGCTAAAAGCAACGCAAAAGCTTCTATTTTACGTAAGATATAGTGGACTGCAGCTTGCTGCAGTGCTCTGCTCTGCAGAGCAGTGGATCTGTACGTGCACGCTCACTAAGCCCACTACCTTAGTAAGCTGTGCTCTATAGCACCCACCTCCATTATTTCTAATAAAAAGTAATAGCTTATTATATTAATATTTTTAAAGGACTTAATACTTAAAGTAATAAAGCTATAATAACTATTATAAAAAGTAATAAAGCTTAAGCTAAAAGTAAATTAAAACTTTTAATAATTTATATTACTTATAACTCTCTTTAAATAGCTATTTTTATTTAAAAGAATAAAGATAGCTATAAAAACTATTACTAAACTTTCTAGTTTTTAGCTAAAGCTATTATTATTATTAAATATATAAGTAATGCCTTTACCTATTTAAATAAAACCCTTAGTAGCTTTTTAATAATAATTAATAAGTTTTACCTTATAAAAATCCTTAAGCTAAGCGCTTATAAGGCTATTATTATAGCTAAGTAGTTATTAAGTATATAAATTAGAGTCTTTATATATATTATAGTATTAAAGATAGCTATAAAAGCCCTTAAGTTTACTATAATAAATTATAATAAATTATTTTAAATATATTATAATAGTATTAAAGGCTTTATAAATATTTATAATATTATAAAAACTAAAACCTTAGGAATAGTTAATACTAAAATTAAAGAGGCTATTAAATCTATATTTTTAGTAAAGGCTATAAAAGATATAGAATTTTACTTTATTATATTAAAGAAATATAAATTTACTATAGCTACCTTAATCTTTACTGTTAAAACCTTTATTAAATTACTTTAAATTAAAGTAAAAGCTATTAAAGCTAAGGTATAAACTATTAAAACCTTAGTAATACCTTTTATAGGCACTCTTAGGTTATTTACTATAATATATTTTAATAAGTATAATAAAGTTAATACCTTAACTTTTTAATTAAGGTATTCTATATATAATAAGTATTAGCTAGCTAATATAAGTAACTTAATAATTATATTATAAAAAAGAGATTTTAATAATTTATTTAATAAAATATTTTAATATTTTTATTATTTCTTATATTATTATTTTAATAGTATCTTATTATATAAATTCTAATAATTATATAAATATAAGTAATTTTAAATATTTTATATTACTTTCTACCTTAAAAGGCTAAAGTTAATAAAAAATATAATAATTTAATAAAATAGTTTTAATTTTATAACTTTTATAGTTAGAAATATAGAATCTTTATAGAATTCTACCTATAATTAGTTAATATTAAAGTAAATAAAATATATATATATTTTTAACTTTAAGCTATAAAAACTATATTTTTATTATATAGAAAATATTACTAATACTAATACTTACCTTAAGTTATAAAATACTATAATATTCTAATTCTTTATTTACTTAACTAAGGTTATAACTTAAATACCTAGGTATACTACTAAGTATAAAAACCTTACCTTATTATAACTCTTTTATAACCCTTTTTTAATTAATAATATTATTATCTTTTTATTATAAGCTACTTTTACCTTTTTTTTATTATTATTATTAGTATTTTCTATATACTTAGCTATACCTTTTACTATCTTTTTAATAACTATTTTTTATATAAAACTATTATTTTTTTTATATAATTATATAAAGTTTCCTTAGTTTTAATATAGAAATTATTATAACTAACTATATAATATTAACTTTACTTTAAAAGACTTTATTAATTAAAGAGGAAATTAATTAAAATTATAAAGAAATACTTAACCTTTTTATTAAACTAAGTAATATATATTTTAAGGCTTATTATAATACTAATACTATAGGTAGTATATAATAAATAAAAAAACCTTTTATCTTTAAATTATATTATATTATAACTATTAAAGACTTTATTAAAAAAGGTTTTTATAAAATATTTTTATTTTATAAAATTTATAAATTATATTACTTTTTAGTAATTAATAGCTTATTAAAGCTAAATATAGCTTTTACTTACTATATTATAAAACTAAATATAAATATTTTTATTTAGCTTTTTTTAATTATTACTATTTATATTAATAAAACTTTCACTAAGTAAAACCTTTAAACTTATATTAAAAGTAATATTAAAAATATAATAAATCTTTATAATAAAATTATTTTTTTAAAAATTCTTTAAGCTTAATAGTTTATTAATTTCTTTATTTATTTTACTAAAACCTATAATTATATTAGTATTAGCTATATTTTTATTACTTATTATAAACTAATAAAACACTAAGCTAGTATTTTTATTAAGTATTATTTATATTTAATTAATATATACTATAAGGTTCTTTATATTAGTATAGAGAGAATCTAAATACTTACTACCTATATTTAAATACTAGCTAATAAAATAAGCTATAATATATATATTAATAATACTTAAAAGGATTAATATAGTATAAATATTAATAAAACTAAATAAAAGCTTAACTTTAACATAATATATTTTTATAAAAAGGTAGGTTTTATTTAATATTAAAAGAAAGCTAAGGCTATAGTTATAACCTTTAATATTTATATTTTTAATATTATTGTTACGTGCTAGAATGCCTTATAAGGGCCTATATTCGCCGTAGTCATCAACTGATGGCCGCGGCAGACCTTTTGACTCAATGGATTAGGCATTGGGTCAGCTATTCTAGACCGTAACAATTATAGTTAACTATTAAAAATAAAAAATCTTTAAAAGAATTTTAATTAACTCTATAGTTTAATATACCTTAAACAGTAATATTTACTTTATAATAGTATACTAAAACTATATTATAAACTTTAATAACTTTATAATTAATAAAGTTATTAATAAAAAGAAAGCCTTTAGTAATAATAATATATTTATAAGTAATAGAAATAAGTAGTAATAATATAGGATATAATAGTATACTAAGGGTAAGCCCTAAAGGATATAATAGTTTTATAAGAAATATAGAATATTATATTAATTTTACTTACTTATATTTTTTTTATTAGTATAATTTCTATAGGTTAGGCTATAACTTAGCTATATATAAACCCTATAGCTTTATTTCTTTTCCTTTTAATTTCTTAGCTTTATAAGTAAGCTATTATAAGCCTATCTTTTTCCTTTTTTTTTCTTTTTTATTTAAATAGCTTAAAATAAGCTATATTCTTTTTTATAAAAGAGAGAACCTATTATAGTCTATTCCTAGAGGTAGAACCTACCTTATAAAAGAAGGGTTCTACTATATATATCTAAAGAGAATAACTTTAACTATATATATACTTAATTACTTACTTATAACTTAAGTGTTCCTTTTTCTTATAACTTTATAACGTACCACACCTATTGTATGAGTACCCCCATTTACGTGTGACATCCAGCACGTAACACTTTTTCTTTTAAATCCTTAGCTTTATAAATAAGCTATTATAAGCTTACTTTTTTCTTTTTTTTTCTTTCTTTCTTTTTTTTTATTTAAATAGCTTAAAATAAGCTATATTTTTTTTTATAAAGGGAGTGTTACGGTCTAGAATAGCTGACCCAATGCCTAATACATTGAGTCAAAAGGTCTGCCGCGGCC
>AFRA01001056.1:0-14081 GCA_000223055.1 Claviceps fusiformis PRL 1980
AAATATTTAAATTACTAAATAAACTAAGATTAAAACTATATAACTTAAGAGAAAAATTATTTATTATAATAACTATAGCTATAAATAATTAACTAATAATAATAACTATAAACCTAATAAAAGGGATTATTAATAATTTAAGGTTACTAAAAGGGAAACCTTTAAATTTTAAAGTAGTTAAAAAATTAGAAAAATCTATAAATAATTAGCTAGAGTTAAAATAATATAAAAAGGTTTTTATATTAATTATTTATAGCTTATAAGAAATTCTAAGTAAATAAAAATAATTAGTAAAATAAAAATTATTAAAATATTAAATTATAAATTAAATATTATATTATTTAAAATAAAATAAATCTTTACTTAAATATATATTACTAAAAATTATTTTAATTAAACTATAAAAGGCTTATAATATATTAAGTTATTTTAAAATAGCTATAACTCTTTAAAAGCTTTAAGGATAATTTTACTAGCTTAATTAATTAAGTAATATAATAAATTATTATTATTTTTATTTAGTTTACTAATAAATAAGGGTTAAATTACTAAAAGCTAATCTATATAGTATTATAGTATTTAAACTATAGAGACTAGTAATAATAAACTACTTAAAACTAATTACTTTTAAAGCTATAAATAAAAATATTTATATTTTAATAATAATAAACTATATAATATAATTTATATTAATATAATTATATTTAAAAGTAATAGAAAACTTAATAATAAAGGTTTAGAGCTTAAACTAAAGCTTTATTTTTAAGTAGCTAAAAGGTATTTATTATAATAATAAGTTATACTTTAAAAACTTAAAATTTAAGTTAATAATAAAAAAATATAAAATAAGTATAATATTTAAGCTAATATTTTATTTATTTTTAATTAATTTAATAAAAAGAAATATATATTTAATAAAGAATTAATTAATAAAATAAATAATAAAAAAGAATAAAGCATTACTTAATTTATAAAACTAAATATTACTAAATATTATAATAGTTTTAAATAATAGGTATATAACTAAAATATTAACTTTACTAGCTAAAGCTATATTAAAGTTTAAACTATTTTTTAAATATTAAAAAGTTAAGAAACTTACTTAATTAAAAGTACTTAAATTAATTAATTTAAAATTAATAAAAGAGATTAATTTATAAAGATTAAATTTAAAAAATAAATTATAAAAATAAATATTAAGTAATAAAGTTAATTAATAAAAGAATAAAAAAAATAAAAAAATATTTAAGTATTTAAAGTAAGTAGTTTAGTTTAAAAAAAAATAAATAAAAAAAATAAATTAAAGGGAAAGTTTAGTAAAACTTAAAGAAAGCTATTTAAAGTAAAGTTATAAATATTATTAATAATATATAAAATAAAACTATTAGTAAGAGGCTTAAGTTAAAAAATATATATAAATAATTTAAAATAATATATTACTTAACTAAAATAATTAAAACTATTAAAACTAAATATATAGAATTTAGTAAAATAAGGAAATTTAAATTAAAAGAACCTTAAACTAATTAAATAAAGTATATTAAAGTTATTTTAGTATTAGGGTTAATACTACTTTCTAAACCTAGAGAGTTTATTAGGAGATAGATTAACCTTAGTAGTAAGAAGTAGGTTAAACTAGCAAATATATTTATATTATTTAGTATTAGCTATATAGAGGGAACTTAGCTAGAACAACAATAATAATATTCCCTATCATTTGGCTATTTTTCAGACTCCTGCATGAAGCAGCGCATCATCGAAGGGCCGAGAAGGTCTGTCAAGGCCGCAGGAATGCAGAAATATTGGCAGAAATTCGGAATACAGAAATGCAGTTGCAAAAACTGCTGGTGCTTTTCGCTTTGACCCAAAGCAAGTTACTTGGGTACTCGAGCCGCAAACCATCAATGGGACGTTGGACGGTGACGGAGGGAGGAACAATCGACTCGGAGGTCTTGCCTTCTTGCCTTCTTGCAGCTGCTGCAGTGCACAGTCTGTCTTTGCGACGCGTGGCTGCAGCTGCTCCTCGGATTGGACACAAAGATTTGGGAATACCTATTATTGTGGGTCAAGACCAATAATCGCCGCTCAACGCTGATCCCAAAGTCATCCTTGATACCACATCCCTTCTCCAATCTCGCGCATCACACGCAAATTCATTCTTTCTGCCGTTCGGTTGGGCTACACGATGGAATTGCTTTACGTCCAAACCGAAAATCCACTGCCCGTCCAAGACTCTGGACAGCAACATGATGCAAGTGCAAGCACGCAGCTTGGCCAGCGAAACTCACCAGACAACTCGTCCCCCACCTGAAGCGTCGCTACACATTGTCCTGCTCCAGCAGCATATAATCATTTATGAGCACTATGAGTAAAAGCGCGCGTTGGGCATCGTTGGGTATGCCCCGAAAGATGTTGATCACAGGCCCCGTCATGCACCAGAGAGAACAGTAGGCTCCATTACTATCGGGTTGTTGGGTCGTTGGGTCGGTTGGCTTGTTCATTGAGTCCAGCCCAAGGATGCCATGACTTGGACACGATACTTGGGTCCTTGACGAACAGCAACAACACCGGGTGAACCAAGAAAACCAAACATATCAAGCGGTCCGAGCGAAGCCAGCCCATTGTTCCATCGCATCCGTCCGTGTGACTTTGCGACAAAGAGGGTGTGTCTGCGGCTGCGTCTTCTTCTGCCGCCGCCGCTGCGTAGAAAGACATATCAATGCGTCTCCCAGCCGCCAACACGTGTCATTGCCTCATTATGCGTTACTTTGTGGCCGACATATAGCCTTCTTCGCCCGCGTAGTAGGCTTCTGCCACTCCTTGAAGGGGGGGTGGGATTCAGGATGTCAAGGTGTCATGGCACATGTTCATGAGCATGTACTCCGTTTCGCTGAACAGATATGCAGGTCTTAGTGGTTCGACATCGAATTTTCTCCCAGATGTTTCTGTTCTGTACACGCAAGTGTCTCTCCTAAGTGTATGTCTCATGGCCTGTTAACTACTAGCGCTGTGATTCTCAGTATTTAAGAGCTCAGCCCGGCTACTGTATTTCAGCTGGTTGATGGCGTTTTGCTTCCCTGTCATTGTCGTTGCCATCGTTGATGCTCCTCTAACCCCCTTGCTTCTCCTCTTTTTGCCACAACACAGCTCTTCTAAGTTACCATACGTATATTGCACAAACTTCGAACGCAGCCTAGCCTTCATAACACTTTCGGCAAGATGAGTGCAGAAAGGGATGATGGCCAGACCGGAGAAACGTCGACCGCATTTCCCGACATCGAGCATGGCGAGCACGACGAAGGGGCCTCTCTGACACCAGAAAATGATGTGGAGGTCCTATCAACCCCGCGAGATGACACCAAAGCAGACGAGCCTCGACAGTCTATCAAACATGCCACGGCCTCTTGCACCAGTATTCAGATATCACCACCTCTTTTGGAAATTCTATCTCGTCGTCCCTCACCTCATGTGCCTGGCGAGAACCACATTACAGCGGTAGTAGGAGACTGGAGAGAACACGACTCCCACGATGATTCCGAATACACCTCAGTATTGTCGTCCTATGTTACCGCACCCTTCCTAGTTGAGGCTTCACTCGACCCAGGTGTACAGAAAAACACCGTCAAAACTGCAAAATCAGAGGCAAACATGCAAGACCATGGAGATGAGTCTTATCAACGGCAAATCGAGTCCTTAGAGGTACCTATTCAATCAAGTGCCCAACAGAACACATCGAGACGTCGACCTAGTGTTATGGACTATCTGGTCTCACATGGACCTGTCAAGTATCCAATGCCAACCTCGCGAGCAAGCAGCTCTACATCTCGGAGGGTATCTTCTGAGGGGCAACACTGGCAAAACAATGATCGTTTGCCGACTACCTGGGAACAAGGTCACGTCCTTCCTGGCTATGCAGTGGAAGATAGGAAACAACAGATGGGATGGAATGCTCAACAACACTCTCTTCGGTCAGTGGACAAATTTTTGAACATTCATGACGAACATGGCTTCGAGACGTCACATAAGAGGGGCTTCAGTCATACCTGGGAACAGAATGGCCCGTCTGCACCCTCCTCAAACATCGGCGTATCAAATAATGATAACCGATCGGATATATACACAGGTCAAGATTATCCTGATACTGCTAGCCGCCTGGACAACATGGCGCCTAGCGGCTATCATGTCTTGGCTACGAAACTGTCGAGCGATTCCTGTGGCCAACCGATCTCACCGATATATCGTCGATTTGATGTTCTAAATCATCGTCTCTTACTGTATATGCAGGATGAAATCACTGATTTGGAACGCCAGCTTACGTCGTTGGAGTCCAAGGATACAGTCAAGAGAAGTTACCCAGGCGGCGTCCTGCCCGCATCCCAGCGTCAAGATCGCCGGATCGATAGCAGCTTGGCACATCAAAAGACTGAGGTTCTCGGCCTTATTGGCTACAAATTGAGTCAATACAGTAAGCAGCGTTTATATATTCCATCAAATCTATCGCTTTCATATGAATATTACAGCTGACAATTCGATAGACCATGTCCTTGCGTCGTATTGCAAACTACAAGACATTCCAGCACCAACGTGGCGGGATATCCACATGTACAAAAACTACCTCGCAACTAGCAAGCTGATTGTAGACGATGAAACACGCTTTCTCGATGCTTCAAACGACCTTATCTCGCTAAACACGCAAAACCTAGCCATGGACGATGTCAACACCACCGCCGATGGGCCGACGCCAATGCCTGAGGAAGCCAGGGAAGTAGAACAGTTTCAGAGCTTTTTCAGGGATAATGGTAGCTCGCCATCTGCACGGTTAGGTCAAGGTGCAGCACACAAGTCTGACGATGCGCTGTTGGTGCGACTTGCTCTTTCTGGAACATCTGTCGTACTTGTGCCTATCATGATCTTCTCGATCATACCTAGCTTCGCAGGACGCATGGCCATCGTTCTTCTCGTTGTACTCGGTGTCAGCATCATGGCCGACCAATCCGGCTTGCTGCAAGAGGTTGAACGACACAGACGAGAGTACATAGTGTATCTTGGATTATATTGTGGTGCTATGGCTGTGTTGGCTGGGACAGTGAATTGATTGTTCGTCTTTGCTGGTACTCGTCTGGATTTTTTGTCCTTTCTGCTTTCTATCACGGAATTGAAGCCAAAGGGTTTGGAACAAGCAGCAATGGAGTTTTGATGTATCATCGCGTGTAATCAATTTGTTGTCCCACGCGCATCAAGTGTTTTTTTTTTTTTTAACAACGGACACAGACAAGTTTATTATCCGAAATGCATAAATCCTTGTAGACAAATGTAGAAAACTCCTCTGTCCGGTGTGCCGCTCTTTCGTCGCTGCGGATCCACGTCGTCACGCGAGCACTCTACCATTACTTAAAGTATTCAAATAGTGAACAACCGTCCCATAGCTCTTAGGGCGAATGGTTTAGTGGTATAATACTCCCTTAGCATGACTGCATCATCTGGGAGTGGTCCAGGGTTCGATTCCCTGTTCGTCCATTTAAGTGGAAAAACTTAGTCTATGGTGTTTTCTTTTTTACCGTTGTCGGACGGCATTTTTATTCTTTCCAGAGCATGAGAAGACTGCGCTTCTTGGGGCACTTTGCCTTGTGAGACATGCATCTGATTGGGCGAATGGTTTAGTGGTATAATACTCCCTTAGCATGTTTATACATCTGGGAGTGGTCCAGGGTTCGATTCCCTGTTCGTCCAATATTTCGCTCGGATGACCGTCGAAGGCGAGCGGTGCACGTTTTCTTTTTGTGGTGTTCGCACTATTTTGGTTTTGTTAATTTTTAGCTCAAACTCCATCGAGATGTGATCGGGATTTGTTGCCAAAGGTCTGCCAATGAATGCTTATAGAATCTCAAAGGGGTGTCACAATGTCTAGTCTTGCGACTGTATTGAACGAAGAGATATTTTTTTGCATAAAATAAACCCTTGATATTGAAAAACAGTCTGATCTTGGATGTCGGCTTGTGGTAATAATTCCGTTGCGGTTGCCCCACCTGCACTTTGCATGACTGGCGGGGCACAGAAATTCTGAGGAGAACTGACAGACGTGAGCTGTGACTCAACGGTAATCCCATCTCACCTCGAGAATAAAGGACCATCACCGACAGCTTTTCGCCCGCTGGCACGTCACAGTTCCCTCGTGAATCGAGACATACGAGTTCGATCCACCATGGCGTCACAGACTAGCAGCACCGCAGGAGATCTTGCCCACCAGATCCTCCATGCGCTGGACAAGAAGTCACCCCTCCTTTCCTCGGAAGCCTTCCCCACGACGCCTTCAACCGAGGTGAAGGGCGCTCTTGACAGACTCGCTTCGCGTGACATGGTCAAATATGAGACCATTGATCGTGAGGAAGCTCTTCTGGAACCCGAAGGCGAGCAGATCGCCGCCAATGGCAGCCACGAGGTCCGCGTTTTTGAGGCGCTGCGTGTTGCAGTGGAGGGTTTAACCATTCAAGAGCTTGAGAAGGCTATTGGGGACAAGAATGTTGTCAAGATTGGTCAAGGCAGAGCTTTCAGGGAGAAATGGATCTCTAAAACCCAGGGTAAGGGTTTCCTATTCTCATTTACTTGTGGTGTTTTTCATGCTACAACATGGTTGCGGCGAAACTTTTGTGTGAACTGACGGGTTTGGTGCATGTCGCAGATGGCAAATTGAAGGCGGCCGTAAGTAGAATCCACATAACTGGGTGAGCGATGGGTGTGATATAGGAGGATGAGGAATGGCTGACGTGGAAGTCTTGTCAATAGAAAGAATCTGTGCAAGACACGACCAAAGAGCAGATGCAGACCATTCGATCGACGCGAACGTATCCGGATGCCAAGACGCTGGCCGATTTGAAGAAGCGCAAGCTTGTGCGGACACAGAAGATTATCAGCTTCAAGATTGAAAAGGCCGAAAAATTCGCTCTCAAGATCCCCGAGGTCGCCACCGACTTGACCGCCGATATGATTGCTAGCGGCTCATGGAAGACTGCTAATTTCAAGGGATACAACTTCAAGGCCTTGGGTGCCGACCAACAGTCTGGAGCTTTGCATCCTCTGAGCAAGGTTCGATCCGAGCTGAGGCAGATCTTCTTCGAAATGGGGTTCCAGGAGATGCCTACAGACAAGTAGGTCATGACTAGATATATTGGTTTTGGCTTCGTCGGGCGGTCGCTAACGTGGTCTCAGGTTCGTCGAATCTGGCTTCTGGAACTTTGATACGCTTTTTGTTCCGCAACAACATCCCGCCCGTGATATGCAAGACACTGTACGTGTTCCTAGGACGTTGATCGGAGGCTCGTCGCGATTGTCGATGAGGCTGGCTAATAGTGTTTGTAGTTCTATGTCGCTGATCCCATGGTGGCAGATCTGCCCAGAGCGGAAGATGCCAACGATAAAGGTGACTACAAGGCTTACTGGGATAACGTGAAGGAGGTCCATGAGGTATGACATGAAACAGAAACATTAAATCAACACCGACCTGGCAAACGTTCTAATTCTTGACTTTAGAATGGCAAATACGGGTCGATAGGTTACCGATACCCTTGGTCTGGAGAGGAGACTCGAAAGCTGGTACTTCGAACGCACACCACAGCCATCAGTGCGAATATGCTGTACAAATTGGCTCAACAAAAGGGCCCTGATGGTCGCCCACCCCCGGCTCGCTATTTCTCCATCGATCGTGTGTTCCGCAACGAGACAGTCGACGCCACTCACTTGGCAGAGTTCCATCAGGTTGAGGGTGTCATTGCTGACTATGACCTGACCTTGGGTGGCCTCATGGAAGTAAGTCACCAGTGAAAAGCTGTCCTGCCCTCAGCCCAAGATCACGAGAACAAGGTTACTAATCTTGATAGTTTATGGATATTTTCTTCGGCAAGATGGGCATCACCGATCTCAAATACAAGTGTGCATACAACCCTTGTGAGTGACCTAGATTGTACTTTCTTTTTTTCTTTCGCGATGACGTTGACTAAAATCGGCAATTACTAGACACCGAACCTAGCATGGAAATTTTTTCATATCGTAAGTTCCTCATCTTTGCGGTATTCTGAAGAGCAGCGAGATTGGAAGACATGGCTAAAACCATAATAGACAAGGGCCTTGGAAAGCTAGTTGAGATTGGTAACAGCGGCATGTTCCGAGCCGAAATGCTGGAATCCATGGGTCTTCCGTAAGTGACGACAAGTCTTTGTTTTTCTATTGTCCAGGGAAGAAGACGAAGCTGATTTGTCCATGTAGCAAGGATATGCGAGTGTTTGGCTGGGGTCTGTCTCTTGAACGACCCACCATGATCAAGTATGGTATTTCCAACATTCGCGAGTTGTTGGGTCACAAGGTCGATCTGAACTTCATGCGCAACAGCCCGGCAGTGCGTCTGGACAAGGAATGATCAAGGTGATAGGGAATGGGGAAAAAAAATTGAAAAAGAATCAAGACATCCAGCACGACATGATGGGAAAAGGGGAAAGTCGCTATAGATATACGACGGTGGTTGAATATCATCATGACTGATAGAGGCGACATATTGATTTTTTGATGCCACACCTCAAGTCTTCCCTGTGACACTTCACCGTTTATGTGTCCATGCATGGTTAAAGATTTCAGCCTTCAGGGTGCAATCACTTGTTGGCACATGTATCAATGTTGACATCCGTTCGAGAACGAGGCACACGTTGAATAGCATCACATGCGAAAGCAAAACTACATGTCATGCTGCTATTCCACGTGGTTGTCATGGTCATCACCCAACTCAGAAAACAAGGCTAAGCATCACCACCACCCCGCAAGTCGGTCAAAAACGACCAACCCCATTCGGGGAAAAGAATCCCCTCAGAAAAAAATCCTCCTTGACCGGATCTCGATTAGCACCAGTGCATCATTCCGCGGTCCTCGCACGGCAACCCGCTGCCCGAATACTTCCCCTGCTCTCCACCTCCACGAATAGGAAGACGCTGCCCCACCATCAACCTCGATTTTGGATGTCGTTGTCATGACATCATCATCATCATGATCGTGTACTTGCACTTTTTAGTTTCCCGTTTTTTTCTCCTCAGCAACGAACAGCCCACGGACCACAATAAAACCTAAAATTCCTCCATTATAAAGGAGTCAAGCCTGCCGCTGTTGGATTTTTTTTTTTGTGTTTGTGTTTCCTTTCCATTGTCCAACCCTATTCATCATCACACTACAAAAAGTGATTCTTCATCGTCATCACCACACCACGAAAAGTCTTTCGATTTTTGTGATTGAAAAAAGAAGAAAAAAAAGAAATACACCTGTTCAAAGTTATAGACATGTCTTTCCTTACAGAGCGGGTTCTCCGAGCTGCCTTGCCCTTGGGCAGAGGTTTGGCTGTCCAGGCACCCCGCGCATTCAGCACGTCGCCTGCATTGAGGAAGACGCCCACGGAGACTGTCAAGGATGGGCTGAAGTCTGTGGATCGGGCTGTGACGGATAATGTTGTTCTTCCTGGTCTTGATGCGGCTGGTGGGTATTCTCATTCTTTTTCCTTTGTTTGTGTTTTTTTATATATATATTTATACATTTCGGCATTGGCATTTTGATATGCGTGTTACTGACTTTTTTTTTTTCCTGGAAATAGTCTCAGCGGGCACTAAAGTCAAAGAAACTGCCGAGAGCGTCACGAAAGGAAATAAAGGCAAGGTCGAGGAACTTAAAGGCCAGGCACAAGGCAAGGTTGAGGAACTAAAAGGCCAGGCACAGGGCAAGGCGGCGGAGGTCAAGGGCGCGGTCAAGGGCGCTGCTGCCGAGACGCGGGGCAAGGGCAAGGGTGCGGCGGAGGAGATGAAGAAGAACTTGTGAGGATTTTGCGGATGCGGAGGACATTGTGATGTTGTAGGAATCAGGGAGCTTGTTTCTTGACGGCGTTTTGGTTGATTTGTATGGCGAAAGTATATTTCATAGCATGAACCATTTAGGTCTGGGCATCTGATGGTTGTAGCCGATATCGTTTATGTTCTTGCTTGTGACTGTTGGATTCGAAACACATATTACGGCATTTATGGGATGATAGAACTGGTTTCGGGTGTGGAGATGGCATGTCTTGACGTCACATGTCCTTCTTTGTGTTCACTTCCAAGTTCCAACACTGAGAAATTAGTGACGGAGATGTGTTTTTGGCACCACTCCGCGATTTCAAAACACGTACACTTGATGATTCCTTTTCAGGTGACTGTTTGGTCGCCTGGACGATCCATTTCATTAATGATGGCATTACTAACTACAGGCAAGGGTGGGAGAGCCGCAGAAGTTCTCGAGAATGACAATCGTTTGAGGCCTTCACTGCACTGGTCTTGGTTGGATTGAGGAAGATTTGACAAGTAGCCCTTTTTCTTTTTTTTTCTTCCCCCCCCCCCCCAAAATCTGCATATACTTGTCACTGCATAATGAATGCGTTGCTGCGGATTGTTTCCCCCCCACTGTCACGGCACGGAAATAGACAATGTGTAGGTCGGAACTCTACTTCTATTTATAAGGACTAGAAAAGAACAAGAAAGCTAGAGAATAAGAATAAACTTCCTAAAGTCCTATTCCCCCTTCCATGCTTTATGCTTCCCTATTCTATTTATTTAGGTTTCCTTTATTAGCTACTGTGTTTGTTATAGAAAACTCTATTAGTCCTATGGTTGGCATAGGTGGTGTTCTATATAGGTTGTTACGGATTCTATAGTAAAGATTGTTACAGTGGTGTTTGTTGAAAAAAGAGAGGTGGGATCCGGATCCCTAGAACTAGAATTACAAAGGCTTATATACTTTTAACACTCCCCCTAGACTTATAATACGCTAGGGCCACTATAGAGTAAGTAAGCTTATATTAATATTCTAATACTCTTAAAAAAATTATTTTTTTTTTCTAGTTATAGCTAGGAATTAAACCTATAGCCTCGCAGAGCAGTGCTCCACTATGGTGGCTTTTACGCAAGGTGCGTGCAGTGCAGCCAGACCACTGCGCCACCGGGCTCATAACCTGTTGAAAAAAGAGAGGTGGGATCCGGATCCCTAGAACTAGAATTACAAAGGCTTATATACTTTTAACAGTGTTGTGCGCTCTAAATATATTATTATAGATTTTCCTTATTCTAGTCTATAGTAGGTCTGCCCTATATAGGGTTAGACTATTATTATTCTATAGTCCTAGGCCTATAGCTTATAATATTACCCCCCCCTTCCTAATATAGGTATACCCTTATACTAAAGAAATCCCTTATAGTCTCTATCTTAAGTCTTATTTAATAGCTTATTAATAAACTATACTATAAGCTTATTGCTTAGTTATAATTATATACTTATAAAAGATACTAGGCTATATACTTCTAGTGTCTTTACATTTAAGCTCCCTTAAGGCTTTATTTACTACTCTTATTTATCCTTTACCTCCTCTTCCTTATCTTATATATCCTTCTATAAAGCCCCTAAGGTAGCTACCTACTTTTATTTCTTTACCTTAATAGGGTTACTAGGGCTACCCTTTACCTTTATAGGGGTTTTCTATATTCTCTCCTTCTTAGCCTAAAGTATATTCTTTTTTATATACTCTATATACTTTATAACCCTTAATTATATTAAGGTATTATCTCTAAATAACCTTAGTAGTAGTCCCTCCTATATTTAGTAGTGTTTTAATTATTTTTATAGATTATATAGCAGCCCTATTATATTAGGGTTTTTTTTATAAAAGTCCTATAGCTTAAGTAGCTAGTAGTAAAGTTTCTTAGTATTATACTACTCTAGGTCTTTATTAGCCCCTTTCTATTTTACTTAATATTATAAGATACTATACTATATTCTTAAAGCTATAATAGTTTCTAGCTACTATTTAATTTCTATATCTACTAGATTAATTAGTAGTTACTTATTATATTATTTTAATAGGGGGTTTTTTATAGCTTTTTATAGCTTTAATATATAGAATTATTAGTATACCTTAATTACTACTAATAGGTTTAGCTTAAATATTATACCCTATTAGCTTAAGATTTTATATAGTTTAGCCTATAGGTTATTAAGTTTTTTACTAGGTTAGTTAAATATCTACCTTTTATAGTCTATATATACCTAATCTCCTATATTAAAATTAATCTTTTAATACTTTTTATTAGTAAAGGCACTCTACCTTTTCTATATTTTTTTTATATTACCTTTTACTATATTAATAGCCTTTTATATTTATTTTATATAAGCCTATGCCTTCTCCCTAATTATATAGCTTAAGAAGGAGTTAAATTTTATTATTTATACCTTTTAATTAAAGCTTATTTTAAGCTTATAGCTAGTTTCTACTATAAATAGTAATAGCCCTATAGAGTCTTAAGGTAGGCTTATTTAGGCTATATTTATAAATAGAAGAAATTCTAATTAATTATTTTATATATAGTTTACTATTAGTTATAGTTACTAGGTAAAGTATTAGTTTATAATTTCTATTTATCTATTTATCTCTAAGTGCTAGGCTATAGAGAGCTATATCTTAATTTCTAGGATTTTATAGAGTTTATTTTAAAACTTTAATATAAACTATATTCTTTAGTTTAATATAATTATCTTAAAGATACTTATATATTACTAAATATTATTAAAAAATAGCTACACTACTACCTTTACTTTAGTAGTCTTATAGTATAGAATACTATATAACCTTTTAAATAGCTAGTTTATTACTATAAAAATAGAGTTAAAACTATACTTATTCTTTAATAGTATTATAAAGTCTATAATTAAATATTATCTTAGTTAGTTAGAAACTAGTAAAAACTATAATAGTTCTAGGGCCTAGTTATATAGTACTTAGGCTTAGTAATATATATAATAGTTTATAATATATTAAGCTATATCTCCCTATATTTAAGGCTACTAGTATTTTTCTCTTAAGATATATAGTGTCTTATTCCTCTCTAGGTATACTATAGGTTTCTATAGATAGACCTTTATAATAATTTAGGTCTATAGGTTTGCTATATTTAGTATTACTAGCTATCCTTAATATATAAAGACTCCTTACTCCTTATACTATTTATCCTTCCCTAATTTTTTTTAATAGTTTTTTATAAAGCCTTAGTATTTTATATTCTTTTTTATAATTTCTTTTACTAAAAAAGCGCCCTTAGGTTAGTAATTAAGTTCTCCTTTAGCTTATAAATTTAGTACTTTTAGTAGTAATTAGAATATTTAAAGGTTAAGTAAGATCCTTTCTCTCTATACCTTTTATTTCTTTTTTTATTTAACTAGGTCTTTTATTTTCTAGAATAATACATTAGTAGCTGCATTCTCTTTCCCTAAGTAGAACTTAATAGTAAAATAGAATTCTAATAGTATTTTGCTTTATTAAGCCTATTTAGTGTTTAGCTACTTTTTTATTATAAAGTATTCTAGCCTATAGTAATTAGTTAATACCTTAATAGGCTTCTTATACTAAAGTTTAATAAGCTTTAGCTTTTATTCTTTAAAGTATTATATAATTATAAGGAGTTCCTTATTTAGTATTCTATAATTTAATTTAGCTAGTAATATAGTTTTTAAAAAGTAAGCTATTAAGTACTATTCTATCCCCTTTTTTTAGAATAGCACTTTTAAAACTACTTTATTTAAGGCGTTTATCTTAAGTTAGGTCTTATTATATAGATTATAGTATTTAAGTATTAGTATAAAGATTATAACCTCTTTTATCTTCTAGAACGCTTCTTTATATATTTTTATTTACTTTTATTTTATATTCTTATAAGTAAGATTATTAAGGGGCTAGGCTATATAGCTATATCCCTTAATAAACTTTTAGTAAAACCTATAAAACCCTAAAAAGGACTATACTTTCTTTACCTTTTAAAGCTAGTTTTAATTCCTAATAGTTTAGGTTTTCTTTAGGTTTATAGCTACCCTATTAATAGAGATAATAAACCCTAGAAATTATATTTAAGTAATGCTCAACTTATATTTCTTAATATTTACCTATAGCCTTACTTCCTTAAGCTACTTTAGTACCTCTTTTATATCTTTAGTGTATTACTTTAGGTCCCTAGAGAAGATTAGGATATTGTTGTTAAAAA
>AFRA01001057.1:0-14077 GCA_000223055.1 Claviceps fusiformis PRL 1980
GAGAGAGAGAGAGAGGAGGGTCTTTTCGGCTGCGTTTGACGAAAAAGTGGACAAGAAGAAGGAGATATGAAAATAAATAAAACCGCACCAAATTCAATGGATATAAGGAAGGGAATGGAGTCCTCGGAATCGGTCAGAAAAGGAAAGGAGATGGTGGTGCAGATGTGTCGTCCGGTCCGAGGTGCTCCGTGTCCTTGGTTTGAAGAGAGCAGCGCGACAACGCAACGTGGACATGTGTCGTCAAGCCAAAAGCCGAAAGGGAGGGAAAGGAAAAGAAAAAGACTGGAGCCAACCACAACCCCTGTCCATTTCTGCGGAAGGGGGCTAACGGGCCCCGAAGATTGCGGGGGCCGGGATGGGCTTTGCACCCTGGCACCGCCACATGGGCATGGTGAGCTGAACATGGGAGAGAGATGCACCGCCACACGGAAAAGACGAGCTTGAAGTTCGAACCACTTGGCTTTAGTTCCTCCTCCTCAACAGCTTGTCGCAATATTGAACCAGCACACGAACAAGAAAAGCAAGAACAAAACAAAGACGGAAAATAGACGAAAAAATTCTCAACCCCCACGAGACATGCACAGGATAGCTTGTCCCGTCGTTTCGGCGGCGTCGCGCCGGGCACAGCGGTCCATGCGGCGGTTACCAAGAATGTCGTATGCGACGAGCTCGAAGCAACCCGGACCGACTGTATGTGCTGTTCCTAAAAACGGAAAGGATGGAATTGAAAAACAAGAGCTGACGTATTGATTGTCAATAAACAAAACCAAAACCAAAACCAAAAAAAAAAGTCACAGTTCTACAAGACTTTTACTCGGCCGGTGGCAAAAGTACTCGTTCTCGCCGTCTTCACATACCAATTCGTATACTGGGGCTGGGCGAAGCTCGAAGCAGATGAGCACCAGCAAAGGACAGATGGTACGAGGCTGTCACAGTCAATCATGTTCCTGTAACCCCTGGTAACACTCTGGTGGAGAACATACATGCTGTTTCGACCAGAGACTAACGTGGGCGTAACGTACAGCCGAGATAGCCGAGCTGGAGGCCCAGGTTGACGCGTTGAACAAGGCGCGCAAGCTGGAGCTGGAGGAAAGGAAGAAGGAAGAAGAGAAGACGAAGGAGGCTGCGAGTTTGAGGAGGAGGTGGTGGTGAGGACGGAGCGGGACGACAAAGCATGCTTGATACCCATGGGAGTAGAAAAAAAAAAAAAAAAAAAAAAAATTTGACCTACGCCAACGATTGCCCGCTGATTTCGATCTGTTTTCTTTTTCTGTTTCTCCTTTTCTTTATTTTTCTGTCTCTCTCTCTCTCTCTTTATTTTTAACCTCCATCTGTACCTACTCATCCTTGACAGAAATTACACCTCGGAGCCGAATATCGCGACTACTCGCCCCTACAAACACAATGTACTCACCCGCCTGCACCACCCACTTCTGCAGCCCGACATGCCACTCGCTCAAGTCCCTCCTCGTCAGCTCAAACCGCACCTTGGCATCCTGGCCCGGTACGAGGCTCACTTTTTCGAAACCGCGGAGCTGCTTCGGTGGACCCCCAGGGATAGCCACGTACAGCTGCGCGACTTCCTCGCCGGCCACGGGTCCCGCATTCCGCACTCGGGCCTCTACTGTGGCCACCACATCCCACAGCTCTGTCCCGTTGCTTGACGACGCTGGCTTGCGCAGGCTCTGGTCCGCCGAGGGCTCCACGACCAAGTCGCTGTATGAAAAAGTCGTGTAGCTCAGGCCGTAGCCAAACTCGTACCGGGGCGTCACGTTCCTGGCATCAAAGGCCCGGTAGTCGAGATAGACACCCTCCGTGTAGTCGCACTGCGGGCTCGTCGTGTTGTCGCGTCCGCGTCCGCGCGGCGCATACACGGGGTAGTCGGATTCGTTCCTGGCAAGCGTGTAGGGCAGCTTGCCGGAGAAGTTGGCCTCGCCCCAGAGCAGGCTGACGAGGGCGGCGCCGCTGTCCTGGCCGGGCAAATGGGCGAGCACCACGGCCGTGACGTTGGGGTGCTCGATCCATTGGTCTACGAGGCGGATGCCGGCGGCGTGAATCACGACCACGGTGTTGGCACACTTGGCGGCGACGTTGAGGACGAGCGCATCGCTGTAGTCGTCATGGAGGCCGTCGCGATCCCAGCCCTCGGTGGCCATGGCGTTGATGAAGACGAGACAGGCTTCCGAGGCGGCGTTGACGCCGGGGTTTGGCGACGTCACGTCCCAGTTGACCCATGTGTCGTCCTTTTGTGCTCTCTGCTGGACGGCACTCAGGGGCTGCGAGATGGAAATAGTGGCGGTGAGTACTCTGAAGAGGACGAGGAGAGAAGGAGAGAAGAACAAAACCCACATCGCTTATATACGGCGGCGCATTCGTCCCAGCCCGTCCTCCTACAACAATGGTCCCGCCCCTGGCTGCCTGATCGAAATGATACTCCCTCCCCAGCACCGCCTGTCCCATCTCCTCCGAGGACAAGTATCCCAGCTCAAACAACCTGCCGGTGTTCTTGGTCGCCGGCACGGCAGCGTCGTATCCAAAGACGGACACCATGCGCAGCTTCCTCAGGGGCAGCGCGTGATTCTCGTTCTTGACGAGCACGTGGCCGGCGCGAGCACCTTGCATGAGAATGGGCTTGGATCGCACGTCTCGCGCGTCAATCGGCTCGTGTGGCTGGGTTAGGTTCTTCATGCCGATGCCCGGGGGGGGAAAGTCGTTGTCTTGGCCGACGAGGTACCATGCTGCGAGGATTCTGTCTACGCTTAGTTTTTTTGTTCTGGCTGTCTTGATGTATAGAGAATATATATATACATCTGTGCGTGTGCGTGTGTGTGTGTGTTTGGAGATAGAGAGAGACTTCTGTCCAGCCTCTCCTCTCTTTTCCCCCATTCGATTTGCCCCTCTGATTGACACAGAAAGGGGGGAAAACGAAACAGGGAAAAAGATAGGGGGAAAAAGGGAAGAAAAAAAGGCAGGTAAGAAAAAGCGAAAAAGAGAAGAAGAAAAAACACACACCTCGTAGCCATATCAGTTACCCTCTCCTCCTCAACCGTCCCATTTCGCACCGCCTCCGTCAAGTTATTCCCCCAGAATCCCCCTTCCGGCATGACCATGTCGAGGCCCGCATTCGCGCTCTGCAGCGTGTGCTGCGCATTCCAGTCCAGCATGACGAAGCCCTCAAAGGCGAGCTCCCCCTTCAACACCCCGTTGAGGAGTTTGCTGTTCTCGCACGCGTACGTGTTGTTGACGCGGTTGTAGGAGCACATGACGGAGGCGGCGCCGGCGCGGATGCCGTCCATAAAGGGCCAGAGGTAGTACTCATGGAGGGTCTTGTCGTCCATGTTGGAGGAGGCTGCCTCGATGCCAAAGTAGGGACGGCGGTAGGTTTCTTGTTCGTTTGCGATGAGATGCTAGATATGGTTAGAGGATGTGTTTTTTTTGTTAATATGTTTTGTTTTTAGTTTTTTTTTTTTTAAAAAAAAAAAAAAATTCCTTTCATTCATTCTTTCCTCCTATTTCGTTTGGGAAACGGAAAAAAAGACGTTATAAAAAACCGCGTCCGTTCGTCCATTTGGGGCAGCCGTGCCTATTTTGGCCAGCATGTAATGTACATCGTCCACTTATCATGACGACAAAGAATGAAGGAGGACAAAAACAAAAAAAGAAGTTAAAAGAAAAAAAAAATACCTTGAGATTCGCCATAACGCCCGCATTCTGCATTCCCGTAATGGTCTCGGCACATAGCCGCCCTGATAAATAGGGGTCTATCGAGAAGGCCTCCCAGTATCTACCGCCGAGAGGCGTGCGCCCAAGGGGGCCGGCATTGGGGCCGAGGGCAATATTCACTGGTTTTTGTCAATTGTCTTGTCTCCTTTGTTTGAAGAACGAATGCATGGTAGAGAAAAGAACAAGAAACGGGGGGGGAATAAGAAATTAAAAATAAGGGCAAAGGTGAAAGGGAAAAGGAAAAGGGAAAAGAGAGCAAAAAAAAAAAAAAGGAAGGAAAAAAAAGGAAAAAAAGGAAAAAGGAAAGAGGAATACATACCCCCCTTGGCCCGAAACTCCCTCCCCATCCAGAATCCCCTCTCATACGTCAAGTTTCGATCCCACGCCGCCCCAACATGCAAACCCGACGCCCACGCGCTGACCATATCCGTCGCCCTCACCCCGTTCCCCGCGTCCATGAGACACAAGCCCTGCCAACCCAGGCGCGGCACGGAGCCCGTGTTGCCAGCGCATGTGTTGCTCCTGTCGGGAAAGCCACGCGTGATGTTGACTTTTTCCTCGAGCGTCATCTGCGCGACCAGGGCGCGGGCGCGGGCGTAGGGTGTTTTCCAGGCACCGGAGCCGCGAGCTTGAGCTGTAAGGGGGTTTACGTCAGTTGGAGCAGTTGTATGGAGATGTTGGGCAGAAACATGGTTTTGAGAAGCAGATGTTGAGGGAAGGGGGAGATTGGAAGAACACCGCTCTTATTGTCTGGTGTAATCAGAGTGAATCCGGAGCAAGACGCTGAGAATAAGGGAAGATGAGGTCCAAGAAGAACCTCTAACACGAGCCTTAAAGCCCCCGACACGATAAATAAAAAAAAAGGAGACACACGATGGCAAGAAACGACACAACACCAGAAAGACCTCTCCAAGACTGCCTCTAAGCCCATAGATGATAAAAAGAAACATGTATACGGAAAGCAAAGAAAGCACATACGAGTAGGATACACGTCTGGCGAAACCGCCCCTGCGCCGACGCCGACGCCAACGCCACCATCGACAGCCACAGCCATCGCAGACGGCACCGCCAAGCCGAGAAGTAGGCTGACGCGCATGTTGATGGCGAGACCAGGTCGTTTCGTGAAGGAGGAGTGAAGGAATAAGAAAGAAAAAAGAGGGAGGGGAAGGGACAAATAAGAAAAAAAGAGGGGGGGAAGCAGAAAAAACAACCAGAAACATAGACGAATCGATAGATTCACACAAGTTTAAAGATAAGACGATGAAAGCTCTTAAGCATAGGTAGTAATAAGGGTCAAGCCCGTGTATATCAACTCTGTGGGAGGATGATCATGGATAAACGAGAGGTGTTGGCCGGCTGCTAAGTGAGTGTCTCTTTTTCTTTTCTCTCTTGTCTCTTCTTTCTTTCTTTGTTTTATTTCATTGGACCTCGCATGTGCAACGAGAGGGGTTGGGAATTCTTGACACGCAAATTATTTCCGTTTCCTTCTCTTTTTGTCTAGACCCGACACGTTGGGCGGTGGACTTCTGCAATGTGACAATTGCTGCATCGTCACGGTTGGGATTGCCCTTTCGGGGGCTGGCGAATCGGATGAATAGCCGGAAAGGGAGAAAGATGGAAAAGTGGGACGACGGACGATGGACGACGGACTACAGACGACCGGACTTGGAGGGGGTGGGTTTAGAGGATAGAACTACTGCATAATGTATTGTCATGTTGCACACATTGTACACACGGCAGTTTTCACGGCGTCCGACACGAGCAAAATGTGTCAACCCCGTCAGTTCCCCGTCAGATCCATGCCGTCCCATCCAAACATGTCCATGCTCGTGTCCAGCCCGCCAAACAAGTCTCCATCGCCCGTCGTATCCAGGCCTCCTCCTCCTCCTCCTCCTCCTCCTCCCCCTCCTCCCCCCTGCTCCTGCTACAACCCCCGGGACCCCCAGGCTCATGTCCCCCGCCGCCGCCGCCATGGCATCAACGTCACCAAGCCCGCTTCCGCCTGCCGTGAGGTCGAGCTGGATCCCTGGCGCCTCGAGCATGGCCCGCGGCTGCGGCAACACCATGTGTGCCTCGACACGCCGGTAGAGGCGCACCACGATATCCGCGAGCATGACGTCCTCCTTTTGCAATTTGCGCGCCTGTTCCGCCATGGAGCCGAGGACTTGCCGAAGTGTCAGCGGCCGTGTAGCCGCCGCCGTTACGTTCCCCGAAGCGTCCAGCATTGGGTTGTTCGGCGGCGCTTCGTTTGTCACGTCGGGCGCGCAGACCATGGCCCCGACCACGTCATACACAATGCTCGCGTTGCCCGCCTCTGACTGACTGCGGATCTCGTCGACAAGCAGGCGCAGTGTCCGTTTTGCTCCGATGACGCGCGTCACGGCGATGAGTTGTCGGTGCGTGTAGGATGACGGAATCATGTTGTTCGCCGGATGCATCGCCCATTGCACCATCACTTGCACTGTATGTCGCAGAGCACCAACCATGCCTGTGCTCGAGCTCATGGTCCATGAATCGAGCTCACAGTGACCTGCGCTCCCTGTCCGTCGTGACAGAGGCAAGCTGTCTTTGAGCGCCCTCAGGAGTGGCTCAATATCCTGGTTCTTTGGATCCTGTCGCTGGTACGTCCGTAGTGAGCGTTCCAACGGATTTGCCACCAAGTTCCGTACCGACGATAACATGGTGCTTGCTTCTCCAGAAATCGACGTAGGCAGCAGTATAAGCTGAAGAATCTTGATGATGGCCTTTTGCTCTTTTTGTTCCACCCACAAATAGTCTGCCAGAAACCGTAAGGCCGGGACTAGAGAAGGAAGTAGAAAGGTATCCACCAGATCTGCACAAAAGGGTTAGAGAAAAATCGTCTTCATAAAAGAGCATGAGTAGAACAAAGCCAAGGGATTGAATTACAACACACACACACACATACATACACAAGTTATATGTACATATAAACAGGAGCGTCTGTGTGTGTTGGTGGGGAGGAGAAGAAGATGGAGAAGAAGATGGAGAAGATGGAGAAGAAAGTATATACGAAAAAAAAAAAAAAAAAAAAGAATACGCACATTCTATACCCCCTTTAAGCGCTTCGTCACTCAGATACCCATACGTATACGCCACGACAATATTCTGGAAAATGGTGGCAACGAGTAAATGAAAGTCTTGTGGTGGACACGAAGACATCAGGTCGTCGCCGAGGCCACCCGAGTCGCTGTCAAACAATCCCTTTATCCAGCCCGTGACATGTCCCTTCTCCTGTTCGGTCAGGTCGTCCCGCTTACGGCTGACATGTGCTCTGCCCAATATCTTCGCGACGCTCGAAACGGGCGACACGATGCCAATGTCCGCAGCAGACAGTTTGTATCTATAGGAAAAGGCCAAGACAAGCAGCAGTATAGATCCAAATTCTTCGTAGATGGGCTGATATTCGCCCTGGTCTTCTTCGTATTGCCAATTGTCCAGCAGCTGGCACAACGGCTCCAGAACAGCTGGAGGCTTCTCAAACAAAAGAATGATGTCTAGAGTTTGCGGCTTTTGCGCAAGTTGACTGCACAGCATCTTGAGAGACATGGTCTCTTTGTTGTGACAAAGCTGACGCATAACATCAACCAAGGCTTGGGCCACGGCACCGACATTTCCATCCATCTTTTCCAGATCTCGAATCAATCCTTGGATCTTGTCGGCGTCCGCGAGGCAATCCTGAACCAGCCTTTCCTTCGAGTGCTTCTCGAGTGAGGGTTCATAGGACATGGATGTCTCGCCCAAGATCCTTTCCACATGCTCTCGTTGTACCAGGCCGTGAAGAGCACAGGCCGTACAAAATTCCTCGCGAACACTCTCCGTGTACGGATTGTTGCTCCGCGTTTCGTCAAACATGAGCGACGCGGTGGGGAAGATGGTGGTGTCGACTCGGTTCAGTGCTTCCGTAATGCAAAATTCCGACGAATTGGTGTCAAATCCTGTGCAGAGCTGACAGAGGACAAGTGGCACTTTGTTGACCAAGAAGGATTTGAGTAGGTGGGCATCTTGGCTTGCCTCACTACGAAACACGGCATTGGCGAGTATGTCAAAGGAGGCGAGTATTAAATCAATGACGCCTGACTGTGTTTGGCTCTGGAGTCACGGTGGGAAGTTAAAAAAGAAAAGAGCTCAGATACTAAAAAAAAAAAAAAAAAAGGGGGGGGGGGGGCAAAAGTGAGAACACCGTACCTGATATCGGTTATGTATATAGGATACCAGAGCAACATCATCAATTAAAGGCCGTCCTACAAGCTACGAATCACACAACAGTCAGCACCACGCGCGCGTGCGCACATATGTTTTTTGAGACAAGAAATAGGACGTACCGATGCGTTCAAGTATATGTACAATGCGACCCTGGTGTTGGAAATGGGTATGTCTTGAATAACAAAATTGTCTAATCCGACTGTGGTCTCGAGTAATTCATCCATGGCGGCATTGGCGGCGGCCTGATTCTTCTTATCAATCGGATCCAATTTTGCCAAGGTATCTGTGCGAAACATCTCCAGTCTGTCGACAAATGGCCCAGGCTGCAGCGTCTGAATAAAGCGTGATAAGCTCCTTGAGAAGTGTTTTCGAATGCCTGGTCAAGTTCAGAAAAACGGGTCGTGTTGCTTGCTACGAAAATACCAAAGTCACGTACCTTTAGCAAAAGGCTGGCTAACTGCTCTCACCAGTAACGGCGTTTCTACCAGCCGCAGCAGCAGAGGTATAAAGGCCGCTCGGGAGACATCCAGCTCGTCCCGGAGCTGGGAATTCTGCTGCAGGTTTCCCATGACATCGGCAGCGAAAGATGTCGACACCAGAGTGAAGAGTTCCATCCACTTGGAAATGACGTGGCATAATTGCAGCGCTGCCTTCGTATCTCGCATAGCCGTGCCCTCGACCATCATCTTGATGACGTGGTAGAACATGAATTCTTCGACCCAAGCAGAGCTCCGCCAGCGCCTCAGCCTTCCCGTGCCATTTACACCAGTTTGACCCTGCTCGTTGTCTCTGCTGTCTAGCGAACCGGTTTGCGCAGTTGCCTTCAGCTGCAGAGAAGAATACTTGTACAATGCGCGCAGTATTGAGGAAGCGTCAACGTATCCAAGCTGGCTGAGAGCTTGGATGTACGGCGGGATGCGCGGATCGAGACTCACTTCGTTGTAGGGCTGTGGACGGAGAAATAGCTCGGCAACGAGGATCGGGGGGAGGGGATGTTGCGAATGGACGAGGGGGATGAATTCGTTGAAGCGGTTGGTCTCGAGCCGCTTGACAATGCACTGGGAGACAAACTTGGCCCAGTACTGAGCCGCATCGCGCAAAGCGCGACGTGCGCCTATGCTTTGTTGCATGCTTTGCGCGCAATGTGGTAATATGGGAGGATAAATGATGGAATTTGGAATTCGGGGTTCGACATTCGACGTTCGAGATTCGAGATTCAGGGTTCGAGCGAATGACGGTCAGATGCGATCAATGGCCATGGAAGTAGCGTTTGCTGCGCCTGGCAGCGCAAGGAGAATGAGGCGCGATGGAGAACTTGGACAACTGGCGGCTCCGGAGATTCTCATTGGCAGTCTGCTGCCTTTTTGCGATGCCAATCTGAGGTTGAAGCGTATGAAATGTATGATGAAGCTCGGTTTATGAAATGATGGAATGATGGAATGATGGAATGATGGAATGATGGAATGATGGAATGATGAATGATGAATGATGAATGATGAATGATGGAATGGTAATGGTAATGGGGAAATGTGGGAATGGGGAATTGGGGACATGGGGAAGTGACGGCCGGCGCTGCCTGCCAGTCGAGGCATGCGGGACCCGCAGCTATAAAGGCCCGACGACATGCTGCGTCCATGTCCTGAGTACCTCTTGAGCCGCATCAATCCAGCAGTCATAAGGGGGCGACAACCTCAGCACTAGGTATACAGTACATATACCCATGTTAGTGCCGACCCTGGAGTCTGGCAAGTCCCGAACCTCAAGCTTCAAGCAAGAAGTCAAGTCGATCTACCAGCCAGACCTTGTTTCATTCTTTGTTCATCGACAGATTCCAAGACCGCCACAGTCATTGATGCGAGGCTCGATGACTGTCCAATCGCCCAATCACCCCGCATTGAAGTCTATCAGATCAATCTGCACATGTATGTCGCAATAAACCAATCGGCCACGGACATGCTAAGCAGGCATAGCAGTTTTTCTCGACTGGTCACCCGGAAAGCAAGCAACCCGGGCATCATGTATTGCAGCTCGAAACTCGGGACAAACATGGAGGGACAGCAGTCTACATAATGGTTTTCCTTATTGCCTTACGATTGCAAGCTACGGGTTTTCCTCATATTCTCAATGCGCATATCCCGTCCAAGAGAAAGCGTGCCACAGGTATCCAGTGTCCCGTCAAGTGCAAAGTCTAGCCGGCGTTCTCGCCGATGGATTTGCGATATTTGAGCCGGGCATGAGCGTGATTCCGGTTCAAGCTCAGGAGGTCACATGGATGGCCAGTGAATAAGGGATACTGGGGCGACAAAAGCCCAAGTGCTACGCGCCACGACTTCCCCGGTCATTTGTGAATGGAAACCAAGGTTTGTCTACCAAATTCCGATTGCCAATCCTTTCTTGCCTTCATGACTATCTATAAATACATACATATTTAGCGATCGTGAGCTCATGAACTCCGTTCTCTGACTCATCACTACAGCAAATCAGTTTGCCACGACCCCATCGACGCTCCAGTCGTGACGGCGATTACGCAACCCTTTCTACGTGTTCCCTGGAGTCTAGACTATGGCCGCGCAAGGCAGTGACACTAAAATGAGTTTTGCTAGCGGCTCATAGACTCTTGATCAGTGTTTTTCCGTGTTTCTGCGGACTATAAGAAGGTCTTGCTGCTCACAGTGTCCCCAAACACTCCATCTCCAGCCCTCACAACCTCCAACTTGAGCAGCCTGCTCGGCGACAATGATATCCGCCAATAAAGACGTCACTGAATTCCTGACACAATAAGCATCAATTTAAGAGTGATATCTCTTCGCTTTGTTCAAAGAAACAATAGTTCGCGCGACATACGGAGCAGCCCAAGTCTGCAAAATATCTCTCATGGAAATTCCAAACCTCCCCGATATGACGACCCCCTCTTTCTATGCGCCATCCGGGCAAGAGTCATACACAGGGATCTACGTCCTGCCAAGACGTTCGAGTACCCAGCACAATCTGCTGGGACGCGACACATGAGGAACGGCGCCGGACTCTTCCTTCACATGACGATTCATGACGTCCCTGGGCCAGCCTCTCCATACATGGCCAGCTCATTGCTTCATTGACGGTGTCTCAGTATTCTTACAAGCAGACAATTAGGGTAGAGGATGAAACAAGGTGGCTTCTTCCCGACGGCGAATCCATCTCATGCAGTTCGATCAGGGCATGGCTTAAATGATCTGGTTCGCCATCTCCTTCTACAAACCCGCGAAATGACATGAACTTGCACCCAATAGCAGTACGTCGGTCGCAGTCGTTGTGCATGTCAACCTCGCTGCTATTGGAATGATGCTGTCACTTACCGCTCTCACTTACCACTGTCGAAACTCATTACCTCATGTATACAAGTATCTGGGCGTGTATGCAGAGACAAGAGAATGGATAGATACCTCCGACTTCGAAAGCATATTAAAGCCTGGAATAAACGCAACCCTTCCTTGCAAATCTCAGGACCGACCAAAGGCTATCATAGCACCAAGCTTAATGGTGGCTAAAGCCTACGAAAGTATTACTGGCATCAACTGTTCGGGCTTTATCTATATATATGATCTACATATTATCTACACTGCCGAGGAAGCGGTCGAGCGGAGAACGGAACATGGCGATGAAAAGAGCCAAGGCTACGTACGACAGTCATGACTTCTTCAGCTCCATGGAAACCAATATTCAAAAAGATAGGAGCCGAGTCGAGCAATATGGTTTTCAGAAAAGGGAAAGCGTCAGATGGGGCCATCACCACCCAGGTCATCATTGTGTTGCCACCACAAAAGAGAGGAAGGTTGGATCTATCAATAAAGGCGAAAGGGTCATGGCTCAGACACCCAATACGACGACTTACTCTCGTCGCCTTTGCCCTCCGAAGCGCATTCGTGGGCAGAATTCTGGAATCCCAAGTCAGCATGTCCGCACAACTCAGTGGAACGCCGAAGCGACCACGCAAGAGAGACACTTGGCATCCACGGGAAAGGGGCAAAGTCGAAATATAAAACGACATGCCTCCTCCTCGTGCGTATTTTCAAGGCTTACCATCTAACCTCTTCCTCAGCGCAATATGGCTGGGAAGAAAAGCCCCATGACGCTTGTCATTCTCACACGAACGAGTTCCCGATTACTGTGGTCTGGCCAATGTTCAGTTCTGCTACAATACAAGGTTGCGGATGGCGCCACCAAAAAAAGAACGCCAAACGTCTCAACCAACATTGGCGAATCGTGAAAGAGCGACATTCGCTTCATTATTTCTCTTTCCATTATCATTACCACTATACCATCATGGCTTTGTAAGGGCTTCTGCGCCTCAGGGTACAAAGAGTCAAAGCCGCCGCATGAAGGATATCGCAAGATGAGATTTCCAGGAACCAGGGGCAACCGAGCTCATTCATCATTCACCATAGCCTGCACCTTATCCTCACCACAACACATCATGAGATAAAGTCATGGGACGTCTCGCTACATACATACTTGCATATATGTTTATATCCATTTTCTCCCCTTGCGCTGAACAATACTGCCACGGGAAGGACATATACATATTCTGGAGTCTACGGCATCAGAACGATGAGCCGCTATGGGCTTGGAATGTGAGACGGAGAGGAAAGACAAAATCATCTCTGTCAACGCAAAGGGCGTTCTGCAACCTATACATGCACTATGCCTGTCCTTTCGCCCCCGTCACCCTACAACTACGACACGCATATGGCATATCTTTTCGTAACAAGGACCCAAGTACATGTCCTATGTTCCTCAAATGTTGCTGAGAGCTGTCTTGGCCCTTCGTCTACCTTTTTGTTTCCGCTCCTTTTGCATTATATTTCGTCTTCCGCAAGGTTTCAGCACACCAGGCCGACTTTAACAACACCAGCCTATGACCACTGCAAGAAGTATGCAAATAAGAATCACGGGCACTCAATGATTTGGATGTAAGTGCGCTTTCATTGACGCGTACCGGAAAAATGGGGGAGGCCCGAGAAATGGTATCCATGATGTGCTTTTTCGACGGCTCTCTCTATACATATGCATATTTGTATATGTATTTGGACGATATATAGATACGCGTTGCACAGGTTATCTTATAATGGATTCGCGACCACGAGCGAGTTATGATGATGGGCACTTACTCACCAAATACGAACAAGCCCCATGGATTGTCTCAACATATCGTATAGGCAACATACCTGACGGGCATACATATTAAAGCCAGATGGCGAACATAATTGAAACGGGCTGGGATAGCAAGAGATCAATCCATAGGTCCCCTGGGAGACAATGGGAGCCCCCAAGAAGGCTATTACCACTTTTCCTCGCCATATTTAAGGGCCAAGTCCCTAACTCAACCACCCAACCCGATCTCAATGTGCTCATGCTGGAGAACATTGCATGCCAGAGAAAGAAGACCCATCGTGTCTTGATGGAACGTCCAAGGCAGACTACAGTACAGTCCATAAAAACATTGACTTAATCTTGGGAACGAGGACGAAGAACTCGCGCTACGCAGCCATACGCCTCATCATCGACGACAATGCATTTGTCACAATATACAACATATACCCGAAACCCCTCAGACAGCTTTATATGTAGCGATCAGCACAAACAGCCCTATGACCAAGACGAGTAACCAGGGCATCACAGGACCTACGTCACAGGCTCTTTTCCACTCCACCACCTACATATCTCTTTTCTCCAAGGAGAGCCGCGAAGCGTCGTATTCAGCCTCCGTCCCAGCGGCCCTTATTCCCGCTCCCTTATACATCAAGTCCCCCAGGGGGGAACAAAAAAAGGGATTACAGGGACCATTCACGCTCCAAACAAGCCATCGCAGCTCCCGAGGACACAACCCCGTCATTTAATGCTGGACACGCAAGACGCACTATTCGTCCATCTTTATGCACAAACTTGCCATAATGGCGTCTTCACGAGAAGAACGTGCAACATCTCTTTCTTGAAAGCGCTGCAGCGAGGACATCAAGCCAACGACAAGAGGCGACTCATGACACCCCTGGATATTTCATTTCAGGGCCAAAAACAACAGCCACAGTCGATGATGGGATCATGGCTGCCACTACGTTGACACTTACTCTATTACGTATTTATATATATATAT
>AFRA01001058.1:0-14069 GCA_000223055.1 Claviceps fusiformis PRL 1980
ACGTACACTACTACTACTACACACACACACACCACCTCTCTCTCTCTCTCTCTCTCTCTCTCTCTCGGATTGCGGCTGACCATGTGTTGTACGGCCGCCCGGGGAGGGACAACCCATGAAGAAGTTATGCACGATCTGACCAAAAAATACGAGAACACCTTTAGGAGAGCCCGAGCTTGGTCGAGATGGGCCATTCTGATTCCTCAACTTGATTAATCCACCCCTGGGACCTGGACGGTGACTCCACTCGCTGTTTGACGTTGTCCCGTCCATGCACATACCTACCCAAAGCAGGTCACAGCCATTTTCGATGTACACAATTCTGCAGTCGACGGTCGCCGGGGCTTGCAGATATGCATGTATGGTATAAACATGCCCAGACGATTTGCGCTTTACGTCTGACCGGATTCCTTGTCCTCGTGGCATGATGTGCATTGTGTGCGCATTGCTTACTGCTCATCATCTTTGTTTAAGTACGAGGCCACGCCCTCGTTTTGCGTTTGACATTTCGTTGGCGACCGTCGATTCTTTCCATTCTATTTGTCTCTGACGTCGACAACAGTCCTTGGTGTCCAATTCAGTTTTGGTGCCCAACTCAGTTTGTTTTTGTTGCTGGTTCGATCCATGAGTACTTTTGGCCCCTTACGGATGTCAACGTAACCAAGCCAGCAGGACCAGACTGTCAATCGTCTGATCGTCTGAGCCCTCTTTATTTTTATCGCCGCTCCAGTTTAAGATATATACGACGCAAGCTAAATCGAAGCCGTTCATTCCTTTTTCACTTCTTCTAATTTTTGTCCAATAATCTACCCTTCGTTCCCTATTCCTCCGCCACGCGCATCATGAAGACTGCATCTCTCCTGCTGGGCCTGCTTGGCCTGGCTTCTTCTGTCCATTCTGATCCAACTTGGCCATCCGATATCGACGAACTGGAAGAAATCATGTTCCAAATCAACTCGTTTCGCTCGCGCAAGTTTGCTGACACCATCAACCCTTGCACTACTGAAGCCTCCGGTCCGGGCCGACGCAATGCCGCCGAGTGGTTACGAGCAGCCTTTCATGACATGTCCACCGCCAACAAGTTCTTCAATACCGGTGGCCTCGATGGTTCACTACAGTACGAGCTGGACAATGGCGAGAACACCGGCCCCGGACACCGAACCACGCTACAGTTCATGTCGACCTATGTCAGCAGTCGTTCTCCGCTCTCGGATCTGCTCGCTTTGGGGGTGTACATGTCTGTTCGCTCTTGTGCCGGTGCCGACGGTCCGATCGTTCCCTTTCGAGCTGGGAGAAAGGATGCGTCTGCAGCTGGCTCCTTGGGTGTACCTCAACCACAAAACTCAGTCGTGACATTTAAACAGCAATTCGAACGCATGGGCTTTACCACAGAGGAGATGATTCAGGCGACCGCTTGTGGCCACACCATTGGGGGCGTTCACTCGGAAGAGTTTCCCGAACTAGTCTCTCGCCAAAATCTCCTCAATGGCAGTGTTTCTTTTGACTCCACGGACGCCATCTTTGACAACAAAGTCGTGACCGAGTATCTGAGTGGCAACACAACCAATCCTCTTGTGGTGGGTCCATCGGTCACGAACAATAAGAATTCAGACTTCAAAGTCTACAATGCCGATGGAAACAAGACCATGTCGGCCCTGACCGACACCAACACGTTCAAGACGGTGTGCCAAAAGGTGTTACAGAAGATGATTGACGTGGTCCCCCCGGGTGTCGTTCTCAGCGACCCCATCGTCCCTTATACCGTCAAGCCTGTCAATCTGCAGCTCACTCTCACCAATGGAGGGTCCGCCCTGCAATTCACCGGCTATGTCCGCGTCAGAGCGACTGGCCTCGCAGATGGAGCCATCAAGAGCGTCACACTCAGCTACAAGGATCGAAAGGGCTCTGCGACTTGCGGCTCCAGCTCTTGCACCATCACGAGCACCATACAGGGCACCAGCAAGGGGTTCGACGATGCTTTCAACTTCTACCCAATCGAGGCCGTCATTCCCGCCTCGAGCGGTATCTCATCCTTTGTTGTGACTGTCAACAACAAGGACGGAACAAGCAAGCTTTACGATAATAACGGCAAGGGCTACCCCTTGCAGGACGACATCCTGTTCCAAACCCCACAAAGCTGCATCAAGGGCACCTCGGGCGCTCTCACCGTTGCCGCTGCTGTCCGCAACGATGTGGCTACTGGCAAAGGCGCTCAGGCCCAGGCCTTCATCTCGTACAAGGTACCTCAAGACGGCAGTCCCGTTGCTCTCCTAAAGAACGCTACCGTGGCTCTGAAAAAAGGGGCTTGCATTGGCAGGTACACGCTGTTCACGGCCGATTACACGATCCCTGGCGGCTTGGCGTACGAGTCTCGTGTCGATGTCACTTTGGGAGACAAGGCGGATAGTTTCAAGGCCCTGACTGGCATTGGCGGTACCTGCACTGCCTTTGCCAATGCCGGGGCTTGTTCTGGTGCAGGAGAGGAGCCTCCGGTAAATTCGACCACCACCAGCAGCAGCAGTCCAAATCTGTCCTCTTCCATAACTCCATTGACATCTTCTAGCACTGATCCAATTCTCTCTTCGATGGCGACGACGACGACGACGACAGCGACGATGACGATGACGATGACGACTTCCGGCGCCGCAATCGTGACGCCTGGCCATCGTGCCATGGTAGGAGGGTACAAGCATGTGTCTTGCTGGACGGAAGGTGTCTCTGTCCGCGCCTTGGGTGGCATATCGTTTGTCAATGACACCATGACTCTGGAGAAGTGCGCCAAATACTGCAGTGCCTATGTGTATTGGGGTACTGAGTATGGTCGTGAATGTGAGTTTCCTTGTTTCCTTTTCTTCTTTTATCTTCGCCTTCCTCTTTCCTCTTGTCCGCTATTTTTTCCCTCTTCTTTTCTCTTCCTACCCTATCTCTCTCTTTCTCCCTTGTTATTTTTTTTTTTTTTTTACCAAAAAAGATATAAAAAAAAAAAGAAAAGAAAAGAGAAAGAAAGAAAGAAAGAAGGCAAAAAAAAACTACAAAAAACTGACACACTCTTCAAGGTTATTGTGGCAACTCCCTGGACAAGTCAAGCGCTGCCGCTCCCATTGGCGAATGCAACATGTTGTGCGGTGGTGATGCAAGCGAGTATTGTGGTGCTGGTAATCGTCTTGAGCTATACTCGACCACCAGCGCGCCGGTGACACCTACCCCGACGGCGACCTTGATGCACAAACCAACCGTGTCCCCGTACACACTCGTGGGCTGCTGGACTGAGGGCAACGGAGTCCGCGCTCTCAGTCAAGGCTCCACGTTCAGCGACAAGATGAGCAACGAGGCCTGCGCCGTGTTCTGCAAAAACTACAAGTACTTTGGAACGCAGTATGGAAGCGAGTGTTACTGCGGCAGCTACCTAGCTGACAGCAGCAAGAGTGCGCCCCCTGAGGAGTGCAACATGGCTTGCTCGGGGGATGGATATGAATACTGCGGTGCCAGCAGCCGTCTAGAGCTGTACCAGAACCCCAACATCACCACGGGTAATCCCGAGCAACCGGCTTCTGTGAGCAACTACGTGCTTGTGGGATGCCAGACAGAGGGCAACGGTACCAGAGCGCTCGCGGGATCAGCCTTGGCCCAGGACAACATGACCAACAAAGTGTGTGCCGACTGGTGCAAGGACTACGAATTCTTCGGCACCGAGTACGGACGGGAATGCTACTGCGGGCACAGCCTCGCCGCGTCGTCACTGGTGGCTCCGGCGACGGAATGTCGAATGCTATGCGCGGGCAGTAACACGGAATACTGCGGTGCCAGCAGCAGACTGTCGGTGTACAGGTTGAAGAAGGCGGCCACAAGCACACCACCTACCAAGGGCGGCAAGGCAAATCGGAGCAGACGAGAAGACGGGCAATAGGGACGAGACGCAGAGGATGCAGGGAGATGATAGCAGCGGGGACAGGACAGTCGCAGCAAAGGCAGGGTTGCCGCGAGGGAAAGACATAATCGTATCTACATTTGTAATCGTAATATAAGAGTGGGTTTAGAAGGGAAGATGTGCGAAAGAAACATGGTAATTGGATGAAGTCTAGACACTGGATGGCACTGAATCGACCCATTCAACTTTTTTTTTTTATTGAATTGAATTGAATCGAAATGAAATGAAACCAGGCGCCCAATGCCAATCCGCCATGACAGGTCGTAAAGACGTTTGTTTACAGCTTATCCTACTTGAGCTTTTTATATATATACATGTTATTCCGCTCCCTAATACTATGAAAAGTCATTCTTAGAATCGTACTTCAACTCTGATTAGTATGGCTTAGCCATGATCTTCGTCTAGCAACATGAATCCAACCGCCAGACTGAAATCATGTCAGGCTGTCTTCCTCTCTCCTGACTTCTGAATAGCAAACAAGTCCACCGTGTATCTCGGCTCTAGTGCCAGACCGAGATCACGCCTTCTGTTTCGATCCCTTCTCTTATCTCAACGAAGTTCCCTTGTCTCTTTCCGTTCTCGACACCTGGTAGCCGGGGATGGTGCCACTTAGCTCGTAAGGGCGCGAGACGTGCTTCGTCAGACGTAAGGAACCAGCACGCTATTTCTCACTGCTCCGTCTCTTTTGACAGAGCGCAGGTAAGACGTGTTCACTGTGTTCGGGTGCCGTTCAATTATATCCTCCTGGTCTTGACGGATGTAATGACATCATATCACATTATTCAGTGTAGCCGCGTGGTATGCACGCTTCAAAAAAAGGGCTGTCTGCAAAAACGACTCAGGGTGACCGAAAAGAGAGATCTCGGGCAGGTTTCGAACGTGAGGCAACGAATAAACCAAAAAGATGTGGTGCAGGGCCACATCCAACTGGACCACTTTTCTGGTTTTCTTTGTGTGCCAACATGATCGGCGGGTAAATTCTGTCAACTGTATACCTCGCCTTTTAGTTTGTGTGACGGCAGCCCACCCCACCTGTCAACCAATCCATGCCCCGATCTCCTCTCCCAGACCCATGCGGTGACGGTCCCAACTTGCCTCATTCACACATCTGCATGTGCTTTCAAGTTGGCCGTCACATGAATGAAACCAGCCGCCACCGACCTCAACCCTCAAACCACCCTCCAACTCTCCCGCACGCACCGGACATCCACGCCATCCCATATCGACGCCCCATGGCCGACGCAGATCCAACCTCCTCTGACGACGCCCAAGTACGTCCCCGTCCCGGTTCCCCTCGTCCCGGACTGACCTGACCTGACTGATTATCCCCCCCCAGCGCCTCAAATCCGCCCTCTGGTTCGCCGTCGGGCAAATCGTCGACGAGGAGTGTCTGCGACGGAATCGGAATGCAACGCCTCAGTTTATTGGGGCGTTGACGGAGCTGGTGTGGACGCAGATTGGTGAGTTTTATGTTTCTGTTTGTGGTTTTGATAATTGATTTCCATAATTGATTTTTATATTTCCGTGGCTTTCATATTCCTGTGTTTCTACCACTCATGGTCATTTGCTCCTCATTCCTATGGTTCCTATTTCTTGATCGTCTTCCTTTTTCAAAGTCTTGATCTTTCTGTTTTTGTGATTTTCTGTCTTAATGTTTTTTGTCCTTTCTTCTTCTTTTTATACCGTGTCTCTCGCCCTTTTTTTTTTTTGTCTCTATTCATCGTTTTTTCATTGCTTCATGTGTCCGTCTTTTCTATCTTGCTTTCTTCCTTGTATTCTTATGGTTTTTTCTTTCGATTTTGCTCTATCTCATATCTTTTCCATTTCCATTTTTCCAATTCTCTCATCGTTCTGTGTACGCACGTATGCAGGATCTGTATCTTCAGAGCTGGGCTTTATGGCAGAAAGTGATCCTTCACACATTGGGATTGCGTATGCCTACAGGATTTAATTTTCTGTGCTGCACTATATTCCACATGTTATGCCGTTTAGTTGTTTATTATTCTGTTTCATACTATATGTACTTGTTCTTTTCTTGATTTCTTCCATTCTTATTTCAATCTGATTTTACAAGTTCTATTTCTCTTACTCCTTTATTGTTTCATGCTCCCTCTTTATATTTCAAAGTCTGTTGTTGATTTCAATACTTTGCTTTATCCTTCATAATCCCTTTTATCTCTATTCTAGATTTCTTTCTCCTTCTATGTTTTATTTCTTATTCCTACCTGTTTGTATTACCATCAGTCATTTATTCATTTTACTTCGAGTCAATTCAGTTTCTCCATCTCCCTTACCCCCACAATCTTCACTAACACCCCCAGAAAACATCGCCATCGACCTCGAAAATTTTGCCAACCACGCCTCCCGCCAAAACATCCTCACTGACGACGTGCTCCTCCTCGCGCGCAAGAACCCTGACCTCCGCGACATCATGGCCGACTTTGTGCAGGAGCGCAAGGACATCAAGATGGCGAGGGGGCGAAGGGCGCTCGGCGGGCGAGGCAGGCGGTGATTTGCGACTCTGTCCACATTGCACATGTTTGGACGTTCTGAACTCGCTGTACATACCATTACCCGCCTCTCGCAGTATACACGTTTGCGTTCGCCAGTGAGATTGATCATTGGGCATTGTAATGTGTCACACGTGCTAGGGTGCACGTGGCCAACCCAAGGCACCCACGCATAAGAGGAACTTCAGGACCTCAGGTATCCTTACTTGCAGCACATGTATATAAGATTTCCGCGGCCCTTGGGACCTCTAGAGGGAACCTAGACCTCTAGATCCCTTAGAACCCCTAAGAGAGCTAAAGTCAATTATTGTTAGAATAGAATCTTTATATTCTAAGCCCCTTATAATTTAGCCCTTATTATAAATAATTAACTTTTCCTCCCTTATAATAGGAATTTGCCTACCTACACTGCTTTACCCTACACTAAAAGAACCTTAAAAGGCTAGCCTAACCTCCTAAAGGCATTTACTCTCCTTTTTTAATATTAATAATACTAAAACCCTATAAGTAGGGCCTTACTAAAGCCTTTATAAAAACCCTTTCCTTTATTTTTTTTATTATTTATATTTACTTTATTAGTAAAAGGAAGCTAAGCTAATAGGCTAGCTACCCTACTCTATACCCCTTAGGTAAATAATAATTAGCTTACCTCCTTTACTAAATAAATAGTTAGAATATACTTCTTCTTTAATTATTTATTTATTAACTTAAAATAAACTATTTAGGAATTCCTTAATTCTTTAAATTAGCCTTTACCTTTATTATTATTAAAACTCTATCTTTTTAAATCTAATTACTATTACTTCCCTTTCCTTAATATAATACCTTTTATACCTACTAAGGTAATTACTAATAAGGCTATAAGTAAGGCTTTAGCTAATATTAAAGAAGGATAAATAGTTATTTATAATTCTCTTAACTTTAATATAGTTATAAAAAATATACCTAACCTTTTAGCTAGGGTTAGTTTAGCCCTTTCTATAGATATCTTCTATCTTAACTAATAAATAAAGAAGATATATAAAATAATTATTTCTTAGGCCTAGAATATATAAGTAAATAATTAATAAAACCTAAGAATAATTAAGGAATACTACTAAAAAGTGTATACTTAATACTAAAAGTTATTTAATACTATTATAAGTAGTATCTTAATTAGCTAAGAAGATATAGTTAAGCTTTAAAAAGAAATAAAAAAAGCTACTTAATAGTTTACTAATAATATTTATATTTAAATTATATAATTTACTAAAAGTAAAACTAAATAAAAAGCTATTATTATTTACCTTTAATAAGTATAGGCTTAGAATACTATAGCTATTTAAGCCCTATAGAAAGAATTATTTAATATAAAGTAAGATATTAAAACTTAAGTAAACTCCTAAATCTATTAAGTATATTAATAAAGTAATTAAATTATTAGCCTCTTAGCTAAATAATACTTAAGCCTTAGAGATTTAAATAAATATACTAAAGCTTAATTTAATAAGTTTTATAACCTTACTAAGTTAGTAATTAAAAATATCTTAAAGAATACTTAAGTAAGGAGACTTATAGATATTATAAGAATACTTAGTAAGATTAAGTAAAGGGTAGCTATAGAATCCTTTTAAAATACCTTTAAAGCACTTTATAAGCCTTTTACCTTTATTTTTATAAAGAAGAACCTTTATTTAGTATATATATAAAATAAAAGAGAATTCTACTAAAGATTATAATACTTAGGAACTTTTTATTAATAAAACCCTTTAGGGGATAAACCCTTTAGTAGTAACTTAAATTTAAAAACCTTATAAAGGCTATTAAGTTTACTAAAGCCTTTAAAACTATTAAAACCCTTATTTAGCTTACTAAAAGACTTAAGTAATAGTTATTTTCTAAAATTATTAGCTTAACTACTAGGCTAAGAATAGCTAGTAATTATTTAAGTTAATTTAATATAACTTAATAAGCTACTAACCTATAATAAAAAGAACCTAAGTAAATTTAGGCTTTAGTGGTTAAGAGTTATAGCTTACTTAAAATCCTATACTAAAAGTTTCCTCTTTAATTAAATTAAAATTAACTAAGTAGAATTACTATTTACTAATAAGGCCTAGATTTAGTATTAGCACTAAATAAAGTAAGTTAAATTACTATAGGTAACTAACTTATAAAACTTATACTTTATTACTCTTTAAGAATAGTTTAAAGATATAATAAAAGCATTAAAAAACTATAAAAAAATAATAAAATTAAAATATTATAATAACATTACTTAGTACTTTATTAAATTATTTAATTTAAATAACTTAATAAATTAGTTTAAGGTAATGCTATAAACCTATATTTTAAAGATACTTTTAAATAAAATAACTTAACTTATATACTCTTACTAAAGAGGATTTTTTAACTTTAATAAAGATTTCCTTAATACTATATTAAAGGTAGAGTAAATATATAAAAATATATTATCTAACCCTAAACTAAACTAGTAAGGAAAAGGTATACTTACTTTAACTTTAAAGCACTTAAAGTTAGGCTAACTAAGAGAGTTACTAAACTAATATTTATATAGCTTAAATTTATTTTTAAATATTAAAGAATAGTATAAGTTTAAAGGGGTTTAATAATAAATTACTATTAAGGATACCCTTTAAAGTATAGACTAGATTACTATTAATTACTATAAAACTAATAAAGTTAACTATTAATAGTATAGTTAAAATATCTATAATACCTTAATATACTATACTTAAAAGAATATAGATAAAAAAGAGCTATCTCTAGCTCTAAAGGTTTCTTTTTTAAAATATAAAGCTAAAAAAAAAAAACTAAAGAAGCCCCTATTACTAAAGGTTTTAAAGATTAGTATTACTATTAATAACTTTTTAAAAAATAGATTTTATAAGCTCTTAGAGTTTAATTTAAATTTTTAAATACTATTTATAGTTTATTTAGTAGAAATAAATAGTAAAGAAAAGAGAATATAATATTTATTTATAGTATAAATCTAAAGCCCTTAGCTAAGAAACTAGCTATAAAAGAACTATAGGTTAGAAGTAAATCTATAGTTAATATAATATTATTAATTAATAATAAAGAGGTTCTTATTAAGATACTACTAAATAGTAGTAGTAGTATTTTAGTGTTTTCCTTAAGAATAGTAAGGGAATAGAACCTTCTACTATAGAAGAGAGTAAGTAAAAAGACTCTTTATACTTTTAATAATATACTAAATATAACTAGGGGGCATTACTTTATAGTACTATTAGTATTAAAATATTAAGAGAATTACTTTACTAAATTAACCTTTAAGCTTAATAACCTTACTAATTATAATGTAATCCTTCTTTACTAATAAATATAAATCTATTAGCTAGCTAACCTATTTAATAAAGACTCTAATTATATTCTTTTTTCTTTATAGTACTATTAAAAGCACTACTATAGTTTCTTTTACTTAAAAGAACCTAGCCTTAGGTAGATTATAGTAATAAAGGCTACCTTAAATACTACTTTAGCTACTATTCTTAAAGAATTCTATAAATTCCTTTTAATTATAACTAATAAAGTAGCCTTTTAGCTCCCTAATTATTAACTATAGAATTATAAAATTAACCTTAAGGAAAGTACTATACCTCCTTAGGGCTCCTTATATACTATAAGTAAAAGAGAATTAACTATACTTAAACCTTAGCTAGAGAATATACTAAAAATAGGGAGAATTTATAGATTTAATGCCCTTTATAGTATATTATTAATATTTATTAATAAAAAAGATTTAAAAAACCTACTTTACTTAGTTATTAACTTTAAAGGGATTAATAAAATTACTATACCTATTAGGTATTTAATTCTATTAATTTAAAAGTTATAAAATAGACTATAAGGGGTGTAATACTTTACTAAGATTAACCTTAAATCTAGCTTTAACCTTATTTAGATTGCTAAAGGTTATAAATAAAAGATAGCATTCTACTATAAGTATAGCTTATTTAAGTATTTAGTTATACCTTTTAGGTTAATAAACGCTCTAGTAACCTTTTAAGCTTTAATAAACTATATTTTTTAAGACCTTATTAATACTAAGCTATTAGTTTATATAGATAATTTTCTAATTTATATTAAAAGCCTAAAAGAATATAATAAGTTAGTTAAGAAAGTGCTTTATAGGCTTTTAAAGCATAACCTAGCAGTAGCCCCTTATAAGTGCTACTAAAGGGTCTTAAAGCTAGAATTCTTAGAATATAATATATCTATTAATAGAATCTTAATATTTAATGTAAAAACCTCTTATATAAAGGAATAGTAAGCCCCTATAACTTTAAAGAAGGTATAGAAATTTATTAGCTTTATTAATTTTTACTACTACTTTATTAGGGATTTCTTAAAGATTATAAAGCTACTAATAGATTCTATTAAGCTTAATTAGAAGGTATAGACTTAGTTAACTAATATATAATAAGCCTTTAACTCCTTAAAAACATCCTTTTTAATAGTGCTTATTTTAATATATTTTAACCCTTTAAAACTAGTAATTATTAAGGCTAATGCCTTAAATTTTACTTTAGGGGGAGTGCTTTTATAAATAGACTCTAATAATTAACTTTACTTTATTACCTTTTATTTCTAAAAGCTCTTACTAGTAGAGATTAATTATAAAATCTATAATAAGGAACTCTTAGCTATTATTAATTACTTTAAGAAGTAGAGATAATATCTAGAAGGCACCTATACTATATTAAAGTATTCTTAAACTATTATAACTTAGAATACTTTACTAAAGTAAAGGTTTTTAACTAATAATAAGTAAGGTAGTTATAAAAGCTCTTTAGCTATAACTTTATTATTACCTACTAATTTAGTAAAAAGAATAATAAAGTAAATATCTTATTATAACTACTATAGTATTAATCTAAAAAAGAAGGGGAAGAGAATTAACCTATTATAATAATACTAAAACCTAAGCACTTTATACTATTACTATTAATTACCTTTATATATATTAATAGTTTAACTACCTATTAATAAAATCCTACTTTTATAAGTAAAGTTAAAGTAGCTATACTACTTAATAAAGGGTACTATATAATATTATAATAAAAAGAACTAAATAAATATATTACTATTAAGGATAAAATATTATACTAAAAAGAATGCTTTTAAATCCCTAAATTTATAAGAATAGAGGTAATATCCTCTAAATATAATATAAAAGTAGCTAGCTATATAGAAATAAATAAAACTATTAAACTTATTACCTATAACTTTTAGTAGCTTAAGTTAGAATCTATAACTAGAAAATATATATAAAGCTACCTAAATTATTAATAAAATAAGAATCCTTAATATATACCTTATAAACTATTATAACTACTTAAGTTATATTATAAGCTATAATAGTTTATTATAATAGACTTTATTATAGAATTACTAGTATTTAATAGTTATAATTTAATTTAGGTAATAATAGACCTTTTTATAAAAATAGCTTACTTTATACCTTTTAAAGTAAATAGAAAGAAAATAAAAAACTTTCTTTATATTTTTATAAAGGAATATTAGTAATACTATAGTATCCCTTTAAATATAATTTTAAATTATAACTTTTAATTTATATTTAAATTATAAAAAGATTTCCTTAAACTAATAAGTATTAAGAGTAAAATAAATATAGCCTTTTATCCTTAAACTAATAAATAAATAAAATATATTAATTAAATTCTAAAGATATACTTTTATACTTTTATAAATTATAAAATATTTAATTAAAAGGATTTATTATTAATAGCTAAATTTATATATAATAATTTATTCTTAATAATAACTAAAATAATACCTTTCTTTACTAACTATAGATATTACCTAATAGTATATAATTTACTAATAAAAGCTTTTTTAAACCCTAGGAGCTAACTATATATATACTAAATAATATAAATATATAATAAAGTAAAGAAATAATTAGAGAAAAGCTATTAATAAGTAAAGAAGTAAGTAAATAAAAAGTATATATTCCCTTTAGAATATATAAAAGGTTAGTTAGTTATATTTAATACTAAGAATATTTACACTAAGTAGCTTATAAAGAAGCTTAATAAAAAAATACTAAGGCCTTTCTATATATTAAAGGTTATCTTTACTACTATAATTTAGCTATTATTACTAAAAAAGTAATATATTTATAACTCCTTTTATATCTCTTTAATTAAGCCTTTCTATACTAAAAAGAATATTAATTTTAACTAAATTTTAAAAAAGGCTAAGCTAATTAAAGCTAAAAATTTTTAAATAAAGGAAATTTATAATATATAAACTATTAGTAATAATATTAAGTATTTAGTAAAGTAGAAAGAATAGCTTATAAAAAAACACTAAATATAGAAACCCTATAAATATTTTATTAAAGATAAAGCTAAAGCTATACTTAAATAATTTATAACTAATAACCTAGGTAAACTAAGTAACCTATAAGTTCTTAATACTATAATAGAGATATTATAAACGCTTAGGATAAGCATTTTTTAAAGGGGGGGGATTGTATTATATATACTAGGGTATATATAGCTAACCTAAGGCACCTACGCATAAGAGGAACTTTAGGACCTTAGGTATCCTTGCTTATAGTACATGTATATAAGATTTCCGCGGCCCTTGGGACCTCTAGAGGGAACCTAGACCTCTAGATCCCTCGGAACCCCTAAGAGAGCCAAAGTCGATTATTGTCAGAATAGAATCTTTGCATTCCAAGCCCCTTATAATTTGGCCCTTGTCACATAATGTCTGCCGGATGCTGTCCTGGAAGAGGTCGTAGATGTCGCCACATGAACCCTGAAAATCAATCGCTTACCCAAAGAGCCAAACAGGACAGATGAGCTGCGTGTGATCTCTGACGACGCATTTCCGCTGTAGTAGATTGCATCATACCGCGGTGAGGGTGTGCAAATCGTGGCTGTCGCGAAATGCTGACGGGATGGGCGCATAGAGCTCCCATGTTTATTGACCGACGTCCGATACTGTCACCCCGTCTACTGGCCATGTTTCTCGCCGCTATTCGTTACTGCACGTGCATCCGTGTTGATTACCTATCTGAGTCTGGACTGCGGTCTGCGCCACTCGCTGGTCTGGCTTGTCAATGCCGTATTTTGGTCATGATCTGCATGGTTGGGGGGTCTGACTGTATCGTGTTTCTGTGTTGTTTCAATGTGATATGTATTGTCGTATTTTGTAGTGTCATGTTGATCATAGTGTTTCGCTTGGGACCGCTTGTTGTTGTATACGTATTCTCCGTGTATCGTGTTGATAGTATTTCATTTCAATCGTGGTTACTGTTATATCTTCTGCTGTGGTATGACTATTACATCGTGTCATTTAATACCATGTGTCATGCTTTTATGCAGCTTTGGCTGGAGGAGCGTAAACATTGTGCGCAAACGCAGGCGGATTGAGGAGGGGCGCGGCGTCCCGCTCTATATCTTGACTGTAAGCCATGTAATCTTTCACAGTATTAGTTACTGAGAGAGAAATACACTTGGCAACTGGTTTGAAGGATCTAAGATAGTAGGTCGTACTGCACGGCAGTGCTCTAGGAGAAACACTGGCAGCTGGCGAGGAAGCGAAAAGAAAAGANAAGAAAGAAAAGAAAGAAG